>JABANP010000335.1:0-57111 GCA_013115135.1 Perkinsus olseni | reverse complement strand
TTATTAATTTCAAATTTTATTAAAATTACATTGCACAATTTTCATAAACTTATCATCACCAATAGGTTTCTTGACGGCTGCAGGAAATTTGTGACACCCGTGACAAATTAAGGGCGCCCGAAAAAAAATTTCGAGCTCGATGCAAAGTTCCCGGGTTCGAACCCCGGCACAGGCTTTTTCCGTATTTTTCGGGGAACGCCCCGCTCACTTGCGTCGGGTTGCAAGGACTATCAGAATGAAAGTTACGTAACGTAACGGCCAGAGCATCACAGGCAAGAGTCGTTGGAAACGACTGGCAGACCTTCAGGAACCCAACACTCCATTACAGAGGGTTGCACACTGCAACAGTGGCGAGCAAAGAATCTTTGCCAAAGATGCGATCGATTCAATCTTTACCGGTCCGCTATGATTGGCGAACACAAAGAAAGCCGAGCTCTTCTGAACTCCTAGGCAGGAGTCCCCTCAGAGGTGGGTGTAGGTCTGGGTCAAACCGTCTGGCAAGGCAGCCTCCCTGACGTATGGCTCGCCGCTTGATGAAAGTGATAAACAGTTACAGAGTATTGTCACAGAAGAAGACCTTCCTGCGTCGAACGTGAAAAGTAATTGCATGGTGAAAGAAATCCTCGGCGGTGCTCACACCTTCGAGATTAAAATACCTGAGTTGCGAATCGGTCGAAACCATGAACACGATTAACCCACTTCGTGGCACCGCGACGCAAGTACGTGAGTTAAACACAAGAGCATCGGCGGCTATACACAACATCACATTCATCATCCTTCATGTCATCGATCTTCACTCAACGACGAACAATAACTTTGATAAATTACTAAACTTCGGAGACGACTACTACACAGGACGGGATTCGCGGCCTGTAAAACGCAAGCTTTGAGTCTTCGGAGCCTCAAGCCCTCCGTTGGCTATGATTTTCTGGTGTCCAAATCCTGAGCCTGCTCGGCAAGAAAGTCGAACTTGTCGCACAATTGTGAAAAATTGAAGGTCGGACCAGTCCTGTCTACTTCCTTCAAACCCTTGATAACGCCCGAACAAACTCCCTTAATTGCACTTTTGTCTGCACCCTGCAGCTGCTTCGCCCGGACGGCTATCTTACTGGAAGTTGCCGCCCTACCAGCAGCCGAGTACAGTTTTCTCTGTTCTTCGAACAACACCGAAGCATCGGTCAGCAGAACTGGCGATACAATGCCATTTAGGTGGCCAAGGGAATCAGGATCAGCGATAGAGAAAACTCCTGGCTGAGCATACAGCTCGAGAGAAACCACCGCATCATCTATGTAACTGAAAGAGCACGGCCAGCACGACGATCATGATAATCTAATTTCCCCACGCTATTCTGAACGCAGGTAGTTCCCCCTTTATCGGGCAGCTGAGTCGCTGTAGGCGCGCGTTGGTCTCGTTAACGGTGAAATACAGCGACGCGTAGTCTCCTGACTTGGACTTCCGGTTGCTGTAGATACAATAAGTGAAGTTCTTGGCGGTATTGAAAAAGGACCAATCTTGATACGGTGGGAAGTCCTGAGTAACGAAAAAGCAGTAATGAATTATTCTCCGGAAAAATATATTCAAGAGTTTCGGAGCGGAAGACAGTGGTTAGCGACTGACCAAGTACAGCTCCTACAATGGGGGTCAGCCATCGAGGCTCTCCATCCCCTGGGATGGTCTCGCCCCTCTGGGGCTTGCTTGCTTGCGTCGCTGCCCACTGTCTGGTTCGCGGGCTAGCGAGATCGTAGACGGTGTTTTATCTCCGACAGGCACATTCGTAACACAAAAAATGAGCACCGGCGACCGTTACTCACAGCGTAAATCGATTCGTTAATCGCGAGAACAAGGTATTAACCGCAAAAATTTGTTCGCGGCGAAGTGAAATGCTAACCCTACTGTGCCAGGTCCGCTTTGCGGACAGTGTTGAAGACCAATGGCAGGCAGCGATACGGCGATGATGACGAGCATCTCGTATTCTGAACGTTCTTACATCCGCGAGGGTTCCGGCAGCAGCTGTCCTGATAGCATTGCCTCGGTGTAAGCTCGAAAGAATTGCAGCAGCCGAGGTGACGATGGAGAACGCTCTGGACGGCATTTGATTGTGCAACGGCAAACCTGCATGAAGGCATTCGTGTCACAAAACTCGAGAATGGGGGTACGAATGGTTCGACCTCGTTGCGATATTGAATTTCTTTCAGCATTCTGTATTTCTGTCTTTCCTCAAACTGACTATTTCTCGGCGACAACCGAGAGAAGGGCGACTATCTTCTCGCACAAAATCACAAGGCCGCAGATTTTCCACCCAGAGACGAGCGAAATACATTACGGGACGGGCGAGTAAACCGTGGTCGCTCGCCTTCAGTATATCTTACGGTGGTACAACATCATTTTGGGGTTGCAGGTGTTACGAATACATGAAGCGCACTAGTATTCCTGTGACGGAGACGTTCTCAACAAAAGCTTTCGAGAACAATCTCCCAGTCGAAAAAACAAACTCTAGTCTCCAGTCAAACAGGCAAGCCTTGTCGTGAAATGCGGCATTCCGAATGGCGAAGCGGAGCTATCCACTCCGGACGTCATTTTTAAACTCAAAAGAAGCGCAAGAGAAAATGTTTCAAAAAAACCTGCTACGGCATTGTGCTCAGAACTGAATTCGGATTCGCCGCTCATCACATACGGGCGTCTATCTGCCGTCGTGAAGAATGCCATAATACGGCAGCATCGCCACCACCTCGGGTACCTTCCGAACGAACTCAGTCACGGATGCATGAGAATCCACTGACGACTGAGGAGCAGGCACAGTCCACTCACGAGAGGGTGTCTCATCTGTCTCCTCACTGAGATCGTCGTCGGCCTCGGTTCCTTCGTCGTAGTAATCATCATCAGCCGATCGCACGACCGACAGGGAGCCTTTGATAGCCGAGTGATGCAGAACCTAGCCATCGGCTATTATCATTTCCGTTACGGGTGAGACTGGACTGGCTCGCCCGGCCACGCTCCCTTTCAAGTTTAACAAAGTAACGATGAAAATAGATTCATCCCCCCGAGTTGATGATGGTGATGCTTACGGCGGCACAGGCCCAAGCAGTGGATGATAGAGACGTGAAGAATAGGAGACAAGGTCGATAGTCTCGGGAATGATCTCGGATCACACCAGCCACATAGCTGGATATGAAAAGCATCACCCCAAGGGACACGTACAGCATCGCCACCGCTGCTGCTTCGACAGGGGGGCCTGACGAAAGAAGGGAAAGCCATCCCCGGCCAATCAACGACCCCCGTTCGACTGTCAATGGGAATTATCCTCCGATGATGGAAACAAATTGTGAAAGCGTTCAGAATGCGTTAAAATCTCCTCAGTTTTTTCTTACAGTTTAACCAATCTTATTGAGATCCTTATTTACGATCGACATTCTATGTGCAACCGATTCGGTTGAACCGAATTATTGTTAACAATTTTGCGCACCACGAAATTCTACTTGGCGCATTTTCCCTAAGTAAAGACTAATACGAAAATAGGATAACAACAATCCCCTGTGCGACTCCAAGGTGACTTTGCGACCCACGGAAGGACACCAGCAGATACTTTACTCCTGCAGTTGGCAGCTGAGAGGATATCCGATGCCAAAACCCAAGCGCAAGTCCCACCCAGGGCATAACCCCACCCCGTGAGTATCATAAAACTGAGACAAAATAGAATCTGCTCGTTCTCAAACATCGCCACGCAAGCGGGGTAGCGTGGATTCTATCTCACCCTAGTGGACTGGCTGTGAGACGCATACCCTGCCCGACAAGACCGATCGTGATGAAGGTGAACGCGAGAAGTAGGGTTGTTGTTTTACCTACCACAATCACCCGATCGAAGAATGGACGCTAAAAATATTGCCGAAAAACTGGCTGTCGAGTGGTACTCCGGCATACCAACCCGTCAGTTCATCGCAAGCTTAATCGAAAATTCGAAGTCGAGCGACACTAAGCGTCCTAGCAGAGGGCGAGCGAACTCTCACGCTTGATGCTCGTCAGCACAGTAGAAAATAGCGGCGAGAGGAGAGACCAGAAGGGGCAGGTGGAAAGTATCATACCTGAGGTTCAACCGAGGTCACTCCAGCAGTGAGTTCTGTGTCGTCATGGGGTGCCGACCACGGATACAGGTGGCCCCAACGTCAAGCGTGGTATCAATAATCGGTATCATGGGCCAGGCTTAAGGCCGATTCAGGAGGTTGGTCGAGGTCAAGCGTATGTTCACGCGTATAACGGCTGTTTAACCCTGCTCACCCGCTCGTTGCTGCGTCATTCCCCAGTCCCCGACGTAGTAGTCCACCGCTATCGTCTCGAACGGGAATATTGCCGCATAGAGCAGACCCAGAGCCAACCACAACACCCAGTACAACGCTGGCAGTGTCTTCAATGAATACCGTTGGGTAGCGTTGGAGGTGCTGAGTTCAAAGGTCGCCACGTCCCGGCGTGACAGAAGTGGCCATACCAACCTGAAATGACGACCTGCTCTATCACCGTCACCAGAATACCCCGGTCCACCACGCCGTGAGCTCTCTCAAGAAGAGCTTGGGTTGATCCCTACGGTACCATGCGACAAAAAAACGTCAGCTTCAACAAAACGTCTCGCCTGCACAATCTGCCGAACGAGCACTGGTATCAGTCTGAGTCAGACAGTCTGACTAAGCATCTGGCGCCGGGCGTTGAGACCACACACACCCCTCACGCTGCCTTAAGTCTCGAAAGTGGTAGAATGATTGCAATCGAGGAAGCACCGAAGCGTTCATACGGTCCCAGCTCACCTAGCCGTCCTCGTGCCCTTGTACAGGACAGCGAAGGCGATCGCACAGACGAGGCCAACAGCTGCCATCGCCGAGGAGAATGATATCTGGAGGACAGCATTGATATCCGGAGCGACCTCCCGAGAATGATAATATGCAGTGACTATTGACATGGCCACAACGTGCACGCAGGTGACGGATGCCAAATCGAATTCTGTCGGATATTCCAAAGTAGGAGTGAGCCAGAGATCCGTAGATTCAGGGTCGGAGGTCGTCTTAGTCTATCTTGGTAAACAGCGGAGTATACCCGACGACTACGGCTACTTACTGCTTTCACAACATCACCCTGGTACCAATTCAGCAACACTGCGTTGAATGCACTACCCACCAGGCCACCTGAAGCTAACTTCATCGACAACGAGCGGCGCAGTCGGGATGGTGGATGGCGAGTAGAGGATCAAGAGTCATGAAGGATAACGAATGGTCGATGGTCCAAATGCTCCTCCAGATCTTACCTGTCCTGCAGGCTACGATGATCAGACCATAGGCCGCCACAAGAGCACTACCCGAGAATAGACGATAGCATAGCACCGTTTGGACTGACACAAGTGGCGGTCTGCCAGTCGTGAGCCGACTAAGCCTCTCAAAAATGATGTATCATGTAGATTCCAGTCGGCCTCAAAACGCCTGCACATAGAGCCACCAGCAAGTGCGATAAAGATGTCGCGCTAGAAGTCAGGGGAACGATGACTAGTGGCCACCAAGGGGTTGTCAGCTTCCTGACTATGAGTATGTCAAATCCAAGCTCACCCGAGACAATGGAAGTGCAACCAATGTCCACCCGTACGAAATGAAGCACTGACCACGAACCAGGGTAGTACTCTTAACAATATTCTCATAGCTTTGTGATATGATGACGCACGAGCTAAGCGGAGTAACTTAACCAGGGCCAACCCCAGAGTGAGAACCGGAAGGTCACCCCTCGAACTCACCAACACACAAGATGTAGAGGAACGTCCAGAAGACCACTCTGCCCAACAGAACGACGGAGTACCTGTGAGGCGTCATCGATAATTTCGTGGCGCAGTGACGGTTTACTCCGACTTACGCCCTATTCTGCAGGCCCACTACCACCAAGGCTGATCCAACACATGTGAGTGTCGCCGCTGACAATGCTGACTTGGTGCTGCCGTACCTGCAGAGGCAGGAGTGTTGTCTTAGGGGAGAGCCCAATGAGACCAAGTAAACAACAGCAATAGTAAGAATAGGATGATCAGCAGCAACAACTGCGCCAAGAACATCAAGAGGATATACTAGGAGAAAGCCACGGGTGGAGAGTTCAAGGATGCGATAGGACTACACTCCGCAGTACCAATCCGCTGAACCTCTCATTTCACAACACCTCGAGAAATAATGACAGCCCCATTGCGTTGGGCTTACTTGGCTACCATCACTCCAAAAGGCCCACACAGGACGCCAGTCAATGACGGCAAGGAGAACAGCAAAGCGAAGCGCTCGTGGTCGATTCTGAGGTACTCTAGGATCTAACAGGCCATCGCCGTGATATAGCTGCCCTCTAGCGAGACGCCACACCTGCGTCTTGTACGCAGCCAGGACGCTGTCAGCAAAGTATGCCCCTGGGATGTAGAGGCAGATGAGGAGGTGGAGGAGGCAGCGATGGAAGATACGTCTCGGGTCGACGACATATCTGACCATCACATGAAGCTCTTCAACATATTCATCATAAGCGAATCAGAGGGTAGGGGAAGGGACTGATTGAGGTAAGTTCCAAATGGTTATGCGGGAGGCGCACTGCGGACAATAGCCATGATGAAGCCTTCATCATGAAGGGCACAGTTTCCTGTAGAGTGACGGAGTGAAATCACTTCCGAATGGACGCTTCGCTAAGTGCGCATGAGCTTTTCTGATAGTGCAGCATTGTCTACTCTGGGAAAATGCATTGTAAGTCCGGTAGCGGATCTCGTATCCCTCAATTTGAGTATTCGAAATACTATCATCAACACGACCGTCTATTCTATTGTCTATTATCAGTACGTACCAACGCAAGCTGCTCTACGTCCATGCAGGTTTACAGTGCGAACCACACCACCCGGCTGGGTTGCTAAACTCCTCCACCCAGTCGTTATCCTCCTTCAATTCGGAGGGCCCAAAGGATGATGGGGATTGTGCGAAACTCTTATGCCTCATGTCCTGCGGCACTCCTGATCTAATTGGCCCAGCAGGACCCTCTCCAGGCGAAGAGCTTTGAACCGCCTTGTGAGTATATCATTTTCACGATAGGGTACGGAAGGCCTACTTGAGACAGCTTGTCCAAAAGCTCCTCCTGTTAGGATTGCCATCGACTGTGTGGGGAGGTGGCAGCTGACTGAGCAAGGGCAAGGTGGAGGAGGTCTCCGACGACGGTGGTTCAGCGGGCTGAGAATCCACAAGACGCTTCAGGCCAGGCACAAAAACTCACCCGAAAAATCGATAGCAAGAAAGCAGGCTTTGTAATGGTAGTGGACTTACTTCCACTCGAGGAGTCAAGAACTCACTGCCTGAGGACCCCGACCTGAAAAATGACGACGACGTCAGCATTATTTTTTGTTCAATTATGTATCGCTCGACCGTTTCATTCATGTGTGCTAGTGTAGTATGACCGAGGGGAACCTGGAGCACATCAGTTAGTCCTCGAATAGGATCGTTATTAGACGACCACAGGTTAGGAACTTCAAAGTAGTATTTTGTCGTTCAATAGTAACTCGAGAGTTCGATACAATGCTATACTCTAAGACGGAACAACGAAGTTCCACTCTCGCTTACTTTAACGAGCAAAATTCATCAAGTTCATCACCACCATCATCGTCCTCTTCCAAGCACGGCCCCACAGAGCTCGTCATTAACGACGAATAACACTATACTCGAACCTCCCCCTGTCATCATCATTGAAACAACGCAACGCTGGATGAGATTGGTATACATTTGAAAAATAAAAGCCGTTCAATCGGTTCCCATTGCAGTAATACTCTCGGCGACGATAGCGGACTCCGTTGGAGACCAACATCCACATAGCCTCACTGCGTGTAAGGTACGCACCAATACGAGTCAGCAGGAGAGGCGGATCAGCAACAGCAGCTGCTGATTACCCTTCACGGTTGTCAAGGCAGCAGAGCACAGCGGGGAGCGAAGTGGCCAGAACGGACGAGTGGAGACGATCATACCTAAGGTCAATCAAGTTTGCGATGCCGTTCAGTAACTCCCCGCCATTGTTCAGAGAATGCTTCGATCTGCCCGGCGAGAGCATATCCCCGGGAGCTCACACACGGTTGCTCGGTTGAGAACACAAGTCAAAGCTGAGCATCATCATCATCATCACAATCATCATCATCATCATAGCATATGTGTGCAATGAGTTGCCAGGACCTCCACGGGAACCCAACTTCATGCCAGATCCCCGGGCTCGAAGTCACACTTGATCAGATTATCGCCTCCTGTCAGCGTTACAAAGGTCTAGCTGTCCTTGGAGGCGATGCAACGGACTAACATGTACAATACCCCAGCCTCCTTTTCCAGTGCGCCTGGGTTAGTAAGAGCGCGTGCACAGAGGTGCCTCACCACAGCAAACCAGTGATTCCGGCGAGCGAGATCAAAGCTGCGCGGCGGAGCGGCCGGCTGCCGGCACATACCCCGCGTGACTCCCCATCACGTGATAGAATCGCGGCATTCTGCAGCACCGCCGACGGAATTGATTACAAAATCGGAGCTCACTGCCTTCCTGTATGTCAGGAAAGCGGGAGTGACCGAAAAAAGGTCACTCGGTAAATTGCCAAGGAAGTTCGAGTGGCAATGGTGGAAGGAGTGTCGACTACTAAAGTAGTCTTCGCCCTTTTCGGGGTCCGTAGGGACTCCGTATGAGCCGACGATCTCTTGCGAGATCGTGGGGCAGCTTCAACTGCCTTGATTTGCGTGGCAGCTCTGACATCTTGATCTTGGCCTTGCGAAGTAGCTTCGACGCAACAACAGCTAAAGCGCAAATGCTCCTTTTTCTTCTTCTGAATGGTATGTTAGAGGACGTCGTCTGCATCGCGGCGATGCCATCGCCTTGCCCAGCCTTGCACTGGCAACCTCGGAAGCTCTCGGCCACGATATAGAAGATGGCATTCCGTGAGACGACTTTGCGAAGGCCAAGGGGAGGCGAAGCTCGCCTGGCGAGCCGGCCCGGGCCGATCGAGCCGCTCGACTCGTACTAGGCAAGTTCATGCTCGCGAGGTGTGTCACAGTGATGAGCCAGTATCGCCAGTGGTGATATATCCTGTTACACACGTTGCTCAGCGACCCAATCAGCCGAGTTGAGCAGCTCAATTGACAACGGGTGATTTCGAGTCCCATCCGTCACCAGGGGTCGCCTTCTCAAAGGTGTACGGCCCGCACAATCGATGGATGCACTCTAGTCAAGTGAACAGCTAAAGACCACCGTAGCGCACTGGGCTGCCGAGCTCGGAAAGTGACAAAAGCTGTGAACACAGGGAGTGACTCCTCTGGAGTAGACAATGACACGGATTTCATCTTCTGCATTGAAGATGGTGGTTGTCTTTCGCTGGGCCACCCGCAGGATCAGCCGCTATTTGCACTCAGCCCGAATGTCTCAGATCAGTTTGAGCTGATCGTTGCCGAGACATCGGCCCAGCTCGGATTCGAACACCCGTGACCAGCGTGTTGCGTCATGTATCAAAATGCCGAGAGCGGCAAGCTAGTTTACAGATACAACAGCATGACGTCCGTCCACATCGGCGGAATAAAAAGTTGTTCATAAAAATAAAAAATTCACACACCAGCTTGAGCCAACTGGCCCGAGTTTTAACCCAAAATTTCAACTGAAGCACGTGATGCACGTGCTAGAAAGAGTACGTTTTTGAAAAACGTCGTATTGATATGTTTTTTTACACGGTAAAATGTGTTCATCGCACTCCAATGCTGCCGCCTTGCCGATGGCATACCCAATCCACGGGCCCGCTATCCAACTCAACTCACCCGCTCGTTGCTGCATCATACCCCAGTCCCCGACGTAGTAGTCCACCGCCACTGTCTCGAACGGGAATATTGCCGCGTATAGCAGACCCAGAGCCAACCACAACACCCAGTACAACGTTGGCAGTGTCTTTAATGAATACCGTGAGCAGTGCTACCGCAGTCGAATGGGGCTCATCACGACAAGCAAATAGCAGCCATGCGCTAGAGCTAGGGAATTGTAATAAGATGACTCCAGGCCGGCTCGGCATGCACGACGACAACGCTACACCACCCGACCCCTCACGCTCCCATCATTGAAGACAACGCGATGCTGGCACAGGTGAAGATACGTTTAAATGAATCAACCTCTTTCAATCAGTCGCCATACCTGCCGGGGGTCTCCAACCTCCTCATTGCCTCGCTGCGCACCTTACACGAGAACAACAATACACGCCGACACCGCCATAATCGTTCGCAGAAGTGGGTGAAAAACTCCGCCCACCTTTCGAGCTGTGTTCGTATAGAGGACATCGTTGACTTTGCCATCCATCCACTGGTCGGATCCAGAGCCTTACCGAGCTTGTTCTGTCTTCACCTGAGATGCAGAAGCCGCATTATGCAGGCCAAAGGGGCCACAAGCATAAAGACCCAGGTTCGATCCCGGCGGTCTGTATTTTTCTCACCTCGTGGTCTAGCACTCCTTTGAATGGCGGAGTCTTCTATGTCGCAAAGCTGATAAATTTGAGACCGGTTAGCAGGTGGACGCTAAAAGACAACACACTCATCTTGCAATCTTGCTCCATATCACGGTTCCTCAACGGACAGCACAACAATAATTTCTCACCTAAAGTGAACGTCAGGCTTGGTCTCCGTCGCAGCAGCCACACTCGGATGTTCGCGCGCGGCCGCTGGACTGCGGAAATGAGGATCTCGGAAATCGATCACCTGATCGATTGCATGGGCTCGACTGATCACCACCACCGAACGAAATACTCACTTGGTACTTAACAGCCTCGAGGTTCAGTTTCGGGTCATATCCAAATCTCACATAGCAGTTCCTCCATGGACCATTCAAATAGAGATAAGATACCTACCACATTGAACACCACTACGAAACCGCCAGGGATTTCTACGGAATCAGACTAACAGTCGCTTGCCAGATGGAAGGAAGGATTCTTGAGCGGCCGAAGCGTACTCCGGTAAGGGCGAACTAATCTGCCGTCGTCAGAGAAACGACATCTCCCGTCACAAGCAAATTCAAAGTAAGGCGAGCGAGGTTGTTTATCGGAGGAGGAAAAAGCGCGTCGGAAAGGCTTTTCCGTAGGTGAAACATCAACCGGAGAGTTTTCTCCCCAATATCGCCTGACTCCGGGCGCGCGTTTCTCATGCGTTTCGGTATCTGCGTGCTGAGGCTCTTGCCATCTCCGATGGCTATCATGGAACCTCAAATTGGTTTGAGGTTCATATTTCTTTGACCGAGGTGATCTCGGCGAGGTCGTTAGTTCCGAGCGTAGTCTGGTGATCCCATGCGCGACCAGTCACGGGGAACTGGCCACCTTGCAGTCGCCGCCGGCCACAGGTCGCGGTTTCGTGTTTCGGGCTTCGTCCTGCGGCCAGCGGCTTCTGCCCCATCCCAAACTCGCAGATCAGAGGTTTCACCACAGGTGTATAATTGCACCACCAATACCTCTCGGGAAGCGAGCACATACGAGCGAGCAGGAGACAGCTAAGCCAGAAATGGTCGTGGCTCGAATAGTAACGGTCCGCGCTTTCTTCGAATTTTCTTCTGACGTCCTTGAGCAGCTCCAGAGGCACCGGGTCTTCCACTGCCAGCAGCTCCAGCTTAGATTCAGTGGGTACCTGCATCGACACCAAAATCGATCGCTTGATCGATTGTTTCCATCAGTAATTCGTACAGGATTGGTATCTCCTAAATCTATGTACTGGCACTTTCGGGTTTGATGCAGTGACCGCTGCCCGTCTCTTCTGAGATAGAGAGAAACGGTAAACTACATCATACCAACAAAAAACGTAAACTAACCGTTACAACAACGGCCGTACACGCTAAAGAATGATGCAGACTGTTTCTTACGAGTTTACTCATAGAGAAACGTAAACTTATTCACCTCCCTCATCCCGCAAAAAGACTAATTCAATCGGATTCTTTCTGTCTTTAAGGCCACCGCCGTAAACGGGCTTAGGCAGACTACCACCGACGTGTCTCTGACTCGAGAGCGATGATACTCGACTAAGTTCACTCGCTGTGCCGGCAAGAAGACCGTCCGTAGACACGCATCGCAGGGGAACCGGTGAGCCGCAGTGGACGAGCCCCACTCTTCAACATTCTCTATCGGTCTCAGCTGCCGCATGCAGCCGACTCTCCTCTTCTTCTTAGCATATGCATCGTCTTCGAAATTGTACCCGCAATGCGACCACTCCAGTCACCGCTACACAAATCCCGACGGTCCTCCGTAGCTCAGTGGTTAGAGCGACGGTCTGAGTGAGCTGTATGGCTCGGGTTCGACCCCGCCGGACTATTTTTCCACTCACGGTTGAGGACGGCATATCTGAGATATCGCTGCTGTGTATATAAACGTATCCTCGTCTCCCTTGGGCGGAGTAAACATGAAGTCACACATGTCAGCAAAGCGCATGCGCCTCCTGCTATCAATCCGATCAACTCTGTACCTGGGGCCAAAAAGGGGTTCATTGCGGCACTCCAACGCCATCGCTTTCACTTTCGCGACGAGAAGCACTCCGCCCGTCGAAACGAACGTTCAGCTAGAATCAAACCTCCTGCTTGGCACATCGGCCGCGAGCTTCCATTCCAGCAGCGGGTCGGAAAAGTAAATCCAAAACCTAGCCTCGGAACCCGCGAACTCCTCAAAAGAACAGATCTCGCGGATCAGCCCGACCCCTTCGTTTCGCAGCCAACAACTGCTTGTTAATGTGTGGCAAACGAAGCTGGTGCAGACAGCGTGCATCCAACACTATTGCAGATTTGACGCCACCTAATTCCACAACGCACTGTCGTGCACCAGTTCAGAAGCCCCACACCTCTAGCATCGGTTTCTTCTCAGAGTGATAGTAAACTCTGCAGTTAATTCTCAGTCTACTTTTCGCGAAAGCATCATTATAACCGCAACCACTTTTGAAGCTGTGAAGCGAAACGATCTCGTCCAGTAGCAACTTTCGAAAAGGCTATTCTCTCAGTAAGGCCATTCTCTCGCGTTCGAGAATATCATCTTCATGAGTGAAGAAAGCGGTTTGGCGCTTGGGGCATCGCATGGGTTACCCATGATGGGTAGCTAGGGATATCACTCAGCTAGTTCAATTTCGCGAGAAGGCCCTCCAACCTGGCATGACTAAGAAAAAGTCTCGCCGATTAGGAGATCAGCCTCGATATCGAGTTCTCTGAAATAAAACGAGTACTGTCCTCGGATTCTCTGAAAAATCTTTCAATTTTCCGTGAATTTACTCGTATATTTTTCTCTTGACTTTTCGTGAATTTTCAGTGAAGTCGAAGACCAGATTCGCGGCAGTCTGAGGAGCCTCTAAACGGAACTCCTCTACGGCCTTATTACGTCACTTCTTTCCACTCCTGTGCTTTTTGCGCCTTGAACAAAAAGTTACATACGTCTCGTAAGCTGAAATAGACTAGCTGGCCTCGAACCCGCGCCCCTCCCCAACCTCACCGGTGACGACTTTTCATCGTGCTCGGCATTTTCGGATGCAACCGGCAACTTCAGCCGGCCATCCGCCGTTCTAATACGAAGCCCTCCAAAATTTTAATCAATCACCCGGACCTGAATTTTCAGGTCACACGTACTCGTTTCATACACCGGGCGAGCGAGACTGTCATCAAACATTATCTTTCCACTCCCTCCGTTTCACTACCTTTTTCCATGTCGGCGTTTTTTTCAGAGAACCCGGGTAGAGAATCGACATAAAAATGTGGCAAATCTTCCGCGGTCCTCGCAGCACCGTTGGGTTCCGAGGGAGATCTCTGAAGGTGATCGTCACCACTTCTGCGACGGAGACGATGCACGCCATGGTAGCAAACACGCTGCGTGACATCAAAGCATCTTTACACTCATAACACGCAAGCTCGACCTCAAGATACTACAACTAGCTTGGATTCATGTAATGCATCATTATTGGACATAGTTAATTATAGATCCCTCGGCCAGTCTATGAGCGTAACAATCAAAAGCCGCCGCGCCACAGTAGGCCGGGCACACCTGACTACTGGGTCCATCTTCATCTTCAAATCGATCACGCGACCGATTAGGCCAAGAGCACATAAAATATCCACTACGTCCTCGTACACTCAACTAGGTTCTATAGCGATTCCAAAATCACAAGATGCCTCATAAATGACCGCTGCGTGCCACGAGATTACACCAGACGATACTCCCGATACGACCACCACCTCCGGGCGCGCGGGAAAAGTCACCGATGGCCTACCTCTCCCCATAGCCAAGAGTGGTGGCGTGATCAGACAGATCGTATACAAGATGGCTGCCACTCCCCACCGCCACAATGCTCAGTATTGGCTCGACGATCTGCGCTTCCCGGTTGAGCGTCCACCACCTCTCATCAAGCCAGCCCAGGTTCGATCCCCACCTCCGGCTTTATTACTTTGTAATCCAATCAGTCTCAGCAAATGCCAGCCGTCAGGGCCAGCGGGCACAACAGCAGGCCGAATAAGGTACCAAAAAGCGCATCTAAACTCTTTCTCGAAATTTTATCAAATTTTCCGGAATTTTTAGCGGAAAACGTAAATTTCCCACCTCTTTCCGGGCAATTGAGATTTCTGCAGGGTTCTCGACCTCCATCTGCAAGTCTTCCGATGCGAATCCAGACACACACCCGCATAGATGCTCTGAGAGGGACGGATTTCGTCACTGCGCCACGAAATTATTCCGCGGATCAGGAAAAAGCGAGAGGACCGCTGTGGGAAATCTACCTTACCTGCGCGCAGAACAGGAGCCTGTTGATTGCAATAGCAAACTCCAAAGTGGACTTCTACTGACATCTATCTTCTTCAGCTCGAGCATATGCAAGATACAGAATAAGTCGACCTGAAGACCTCCACCTCTATAACATCCCTAGCGTCTCCATTCTTTCCCGTAACCTCGATTTCAGCTTCTCAGACCCCTCAACCCGAGGCAGCAGCCAACCTCACCCTCGAACCAGAAGATCCTCTGCATCAGTACTCCCAACACCACTCCTACCATTTCCCGCTTCCGCCCTGTTCTTTCAAGAAACGGTCACGTTCACCCTTCACCCTGTCAGAGTATATACACGCAAAACTCACTCCCAAACTCTTAACAAACGGAATGCGCGAGCGCCGTCGGAAGTTTTCCTCGGTCCTGGTTTTGTTGCTTTAGCGACTGAACTCGCTTTCAACGGTAAGTTCCTTCCAATTCGCCTACGATGACTCGAGCGAACGAAACTTTGAAAAAGGAAACTCATGGTAGAAATTTCGTGAATTTCGTAATTATTCACGAGTCAAACATCTGAACTTCGAGAGTAACGGAATCAGGTAAGCAAGATTCGAATCAACGCCAACCGATCACCTGATCGATTATTCGATCCACCAGACTGGTTCATATCCAAGCTCTGGAAATGCTTCATTGGTACTGCCCTCAACGACGATGATGATGCTATACCTGACACCCAAATCGATCAACCGTCTCTACATGTGGACGCTCATCAAAGCTGCCCAACGTAAAGCCACCCCATGAGAGGCAGCGAGGCATTCTCGCGCGTCCGGCACTTTCACCACCTCCGGTTTCAGTCGCCGAATTGATGAACAACATTATTCCGTGATAGAATAATTTCGTGGCGCAGCGGTCATTTCCCCATTACCATCAGCTCTGGTCGCTTTCAGCTGTACATAGATATTCTTCCCGCTCATCCCCGCCACTCGCCTTCTTCGACGGAGACGACGGGTGCACTTCCACCCGGAGTTCGATTCCCACGACAAGCATCATTCCGCGCTTTTTGTCACCGTCACACTCATAATGAAGCGTCACCCATTGAATTTCGAGGTAAATCGATCACGATGGCGCGCGCTTTCCACATCCCTCTCATCATTACTACCTCCACCGCCTCCACTTGATATCCTCCTTACCACATCCAAGGGTTTGTATATCGCGGCAACGACCGATGGGTTGGCTTTCTCCCAGGGCCCTGGCGGCGGCGGCGGCGCTGAGCCTCGCTAAGGACCGCCTGTAATACATCATAACAGTCTATCAACGGCAGAGGGCCACCACCGCACAGCAAAGAAAAACAGATATCCTGATACGTTCTACTGATGTCGAATTGAATGATGTAGAATATCTGATAACTAATGCTGCTGACGGCCTAGTTTCATGAGAGTTGGAAATGGCGGTGATGAGTTATGGGGAGTAATGCGCCAGCCATAACCTTATGTAGATTCAATACTAATGTTGATACTGACTAATATTGCTAGTGACTCATGGTAATAGGCTTCCCTTACTTGCAACCACTACCGCAAAGGTAAAGATCAGAACGTGGACTCCAGCCCTTTTAATCGGCTGCAGGAGAGGACATACCCAAGCGCATTCCCCAGCATGCATTTTTCAAACAAGAAAGTCCCCACAGGAGCGTTCAACCGTATCCGTTCAGGGAATAATCAACTCCGTTACGTTACTCTCTTTGAATCATGGAACGCCTAGAGCTGCTCCGTACGCAAAAATTTCCGAAATTTCCGTAATTTCCCCTCACTACAGAACCTCTCTAACCGGCCTTTCAGCTTCCTCCCTGGGTGGCTCCAAAACCTCCGAGAACTGAGGAGATTTGCCCTGAGTCGGATCCCAAAACCTGAGATTTTAACCGCCAGATCAATGCGCCGAAAGAAGTCCATATACATAAACCGTTTCACCTGGATCAGCGCGGCAGGGGCTCACCAGATTCCTTGAAGCTCGTCGACGACGGCTGGCCATTGGAGCAGATTTGGGGAAAGTGGGTATGACGTAGCATTCATACTCCCTCGCCCTGGGCAACCAACGCGGTGCTCTTTTACTTCAAAAATCAAGAAGGGCGTCTGATAGAATCCTTCCGAGTGTTCCGCTGATCAAGCTTAACGTGCCTGGGAGCGGCTCCAAAACGGGAGTAAAGATAGTCCCCTGGATGACCGTAAGGACTCGCTACGCCTATCACCCCCATTTACCATATTAAAACCAAAACGCAAACCGCAAAAAAAATGAAATTACCATATGCAGACATGAATTACTGTATGGTGACAGTGATGAGAAGATACTACAGAATTTCGTGGCGCGCGACTTTTTCTCAGTTTTTCTTCTAAGGCTGCATGGCCGCCTTAACATGCTCCTCGGCCAGAGTCGACACCACTGCGCTCAGCACGGAGAGCATTTGCTGGCGCTTGTCTTCGGGTAAATCACGGAATTCGTTCATACCTGGATCTCGAACCCGTGCGGGAAGACCGATCACGAATCATTTCCACCCTTCGCCCGTTAACTACATCCTGAGCTCCTACAATCTCCAAAGTGCTTTACGGACCTCTCTACTGACCGCCTTTATTCCCGACACTCTCCTGTCAGGCACGCCGTCGTCTTAGGCAACTCCGCAAAAGAGGAAGCGAGAACCGCATAACAGCAGTGGAAATAGTGAAGCTTTTGAGTGAAAACTGAATTATCTCACGCCACCGGTAGATTACACGAGCTCGCCAAGGGAAACCTTCATCAACAACCTGGCCAGTCTAAGAGGACAAATAGCCAATCAATGGCAAGTAGGTATTGTGACAAGCTTTGCCGACGCGACGCCGTCTTCAGCTCTGTAAATGCTGTCCGATCTATTAATGCTTTTTCTGGTGGAAACGAAATTAATCACCTCTGGCACGGTAGATTACACGGATTACAAGGGAAACGCTCATCGATCTTAAATCCAGCCAAAATGAACAGCACAGGTCAAGCAACAACTAGGTAAAGAAAGGTCGTTCGGGTGGACAGCTGCGAGTATACTCCAAATTTGAGTAAACCTTGCGAGTACCTCGATACGCTTCCGCCCAGACTCCCCATCAAGCGGAGATGACCCTGTCTCTTACCATCAACTTTTGCTACCAGAAGTATCATACGACGATTAAATCAATATCATCAGTAAAACATTTACAGATTTCCCTGGGGATGTATTTCTTCTTGGGTATGCAACTCCGGCCGAGGCGCATCAAAACCAACGAGAAGAATACATTTCTACCATGAAAAGAATTTAGACCAATAACAGATTTCATAATATCGGAAGTCCTGAGAATGACTTCACCGCTGCAGCCCGGTGAATTACGTGGACTCATGGTCCCGCGTTCGCGGGAATTCGCGTTCCTAGTCGCGTCTTCCCGGCGGCTTCTGCTTCCGACAACGTCTGCTCAGTCTTAGCCCCTCTTCACCATCACGTACCCGGTCCCGCGTGCATTCGGAAACTCCCCCGGAAAATTACCGAAAATCATCCAAGAGGTAAAAGCAGCCTGTACTCCGCGGTTTGAGAAGGTGCGCTTCCCGTCGTTTGCCTCGCCAGCTTCCTGCGGCACCTTTATTGCCATCAGCTTCACGCGCGCCTCCCCAACACACTACCACAGAGAACGAGAGATGACTTAGCCGTTTTTCCAGCTCGCGATACATGCACGTCCGGCTGCTGCTGTTGTTTGTTTTTCCCATGCAAAACCACAGCAACCTCTCGAGTCGAGCACATCCGAGGAGAGATCTCTTTAACAACCCATCAGCCACCCTTTCCACCTGCCCGAAGAAGACGAGTGGGTGATCCCCGTCCCTAGTGGAGGATGCTCCCGTTATAACCTTCCTTTTCGAGCCTCAGCTTCCAGCTTCCTGGCCAAGCGCGCCTCTGATACCTGCAAGTGGCGTCCAACCGAAAAGGGGCCTTTATTTTACAGCCACTAAATGCTTTGATAGGCTATAACATATTATTGTCTCACCAATCTCTATACAGAGAGATCTGATGACGACATTTCTACCTCCTCTTCCCTACCTCTCTTTTCCAGAGTTTACCATCTTTATTAAAAGAGTAGATGGCTTAAGCCTCGAGGGCGTCGTGTCAACGTCGCTTATTCTTCGCCTCCACGATACCCCGCACGCACCGTATTAATCCCCGGAGTATAGCAGCACTCTATGGGCTTATTACCACAAAATTTATGTGACAAACGACACCGGATCAGGCACGGTCCTACAAGACATGAGTGATGGTAATTTATACACAGCTGTCCCTCTTGGTCTACAGTACTGTCTCATGGCTCCTACCATAGCTAGCCAGAAAGTGACCGAGTCCGCGGTTAGGACCTGCCTGATCGCAGAAAAGCTGGGCAAAAAGAAGTCGGATTTCAGACAATTTGGTAAACCCGTCCGAAAAATTATTGCCATTTAACAAGGGTCAAATGCGCGGTATGAACCGGCATGGAATCCCCTTTAGGAAAAATCCCTTTTTCTTGAAAAATACCAACAATTTTCGGATCATCATTCAACATAGTCACTTTTAAATAACGGTCAGAATTCACATAAAGTACTATAGATACGAAATTGTGTCGTCGTCTCTCCTCAGTTCTAACTTCGGAACTCGGCATAGGGAGTCGGGAGGCCAAGTAAAGAGAGGCCACGCGCTGACTTGGCGCGAATGCGGGCCGCTAGCTAATATAGCTAATCTGTCTACGTCTGCGCACGACGTCACGCTGTCTCCTTATCAACGATTCCACCACAGTCTTTTCTGTTGCATTATGTCACACATAGAATAGATAATCGCAGGGGCGGAAATCCGGCGCCCTTGGAACATATGAAAGAAGAAGTTCGGCGAATGACGGACTCAGACGAGGACGACTCTCCATCAACGGCCGCAGCGGGCACTGTGCCCATCGATCCGTGAGGGAATTCCGTTCCCCCTGGTCCCGGGGTCCTCTTATGACTGTCTCCTAGCTCACGTATTGATGTTATTGTACTACTTACAAGAGCCATTGTAAACGATGCGTGTTGAGTCACTAAACCCGAGCCAATCGTCCACTACCTCCCAATTTGCAAGCTCCTCGATAGCCAGTCTATTGGTCTCGGCAGTGAACGCAGCCAGCATTGATGGACAATAGCAAACTTAGAAAAATGAAGACAAAAATCGTCAAGTGAAAGTTTCGGGGAAGGCGACGAGACTCACCGAAAGGACTAGGGCCGAAAAATGTAATTCTGATCCTGCAAAGTCCGTGAGAAGAAAAATATCCATCCAAACCCTGATTAAAGGCCTATAACGAACCCAACACCTCTCGTTGACACCTACACGCTCATTAAAGAGAACCGAAGACAATTCATGTTCATAAAATTTATCAAGCTGCGCATTCCCAAGTTCACCCCCTGATACGTAACGGCGACCGACCGCATGAGAGCTGTGGTGAAAGCTCCCCAACCGTCAGCACTTTCCTAGCAATTGATAAATTTCATAGAAGAACGCAAGATGGCTCTTTAAGACGGACGTTGACAACGTTGTGGTGTTAATACGCAGCTTATCACCTATGTTGCTCCTATAAGAAGCTAAGTGGCGGATGATAGACGGAAAAACAGCAGATAGAAGATTGGATTCCAGATGGCCAAACCCGGGTGTTGTGACGTTCTCAACCAGTCGGTCTCTTCACATCTGCATGGACTTGGCATCCAAGACCAGTAAACTCGCCCGCGTGGAGTCCTACTGCCCAGCGTCTGCAGAAGACACTAATAGAGGAGCCCTAATTTCCACCACCGTACCGCTCGTATCTGGATTCACGTGAAACACCAGGGACCAACCATCTCCAGGCTCCCGAAGTAAGCGAAAAGATTCCGGTAAAATCTCGCGGACCTCTAGAGCTGACTGAAGCAGAAGAAGCGCCAGCGAGTTGAACTCGTCGGAAAAATCTAGTTCCAGACAACCATCAAAACTGAGGGCTATGGTCTCCAAGGTAACAGGAGCACCATTGACGACGAAAGACAGCCTCACCCAACGGTAATCGGTCGGAGGCACGGTTTCAATTTCCGCTAGGACGCTCCTGAGCTGATCCAGTCCGGTATTAACCACCAGGTATTCTCCATCAGGCAAGCTGTCCGACATTAATGCTACCGGGACACTACCAAACTCCTTTTTGCTGAGTAAAGGCTCCGACGGAAGACGGCAGGAGCGAGACTTCCGATTTTTGAATCCACAGTAGAAGGATTTGAATTTTGGTCGCTTCCTTGCGCTACCAAATGAACTCTAGTGGAACGAACATTTTTACGTTTCTTCTTTTCAGTCCCTTCGGAAGGCCTATCAGCGACATCCTCGGATGGACGTTCCTTTTTCTTCGGCGAAGGTGGTGGTGGAACTGTCTGCCATTGAGTATCGTCACTTCCACTGGATGTCGATGCCCCAAGAATCGTTCTGAAGCCATAAGTAGAAGCCTGCCATTTTTTCCATGCCCGTACCGCACCAATCCCAACTAATAGCTCCAAACCGTTGATGCAAAAGATAACGCTCGGATCGCCTCCGGGTGGCTTATTAGATTGCAAGTAAAGCAGACGGGCAAAATCAGGCCCGACGCACTTGGTTGAGAATCGGAAGCAATCTGGCGACTCGGAGACAGGAATATGACCCAACCTGGACAGGTTCAGAAAGGACTTCCCATACCACACCACCGGCCACTCGTGTCCGCTGCTGATGAAGGTCCCATTGACGATTGCGCTCAAGCTGACCAGTTGCCCCTCTTCGCCGTCGACGACTTTGACTTCGAGCCTGGTCACGTCTGGCAGATCAGGGCTCAATCGAGCACCTTCGTCGTTCACCGCGGCGTACGTTCCCGCGGTAAGGTTCACCGATGTGACGTACATTCTCGCGAAGGCCTTTGTAGGAGGGTTGGAAGCATTTACAGATCGAATAGAGTACAGCAGAAGGCATGGCAAAAGGAGGCTCTCATTAGGAATAACAATCGCAACTGACGAAAGAAGAATACAGGGAACGCTCGGCATCGGCCATCCCAAACGACTTTTACGGGGACATCGAATTCGCGCGGGTAATCGATCACTATGGCGAGCGCGAGGATTTCGACTACCACAACTGTTTAGCAGTTTTGTGGCATGCGATTTTCGCTAGTGCCGCTAATTGATTTTTCCTTCTCCAACTGCAGCCCGATATGCGAAAACTCTGCGTCGGCTGATCGGTCACGCCAGGCGTGGTCATCTCCAGGCTTTTTCTTGTTAAATTCGCCACAGCATTTTTTCGTTTTTTCTTATTTTTTCAGACATTTTGGTTCTCTTTTTTACGCGCTAAATTCAATCCTGGGAGTTCTCTTGAAAGTCGGGAGATGCAGTATCTCGAACAGTCCCTAATTCTTTCGGGATTGGAAAAAAGGGAACTTCGCTCCGCTCGACCCTTGTGTTTTTTCAGTTAATATTTTCTAGTTTTCGTTGCTATTATTATAATTATGGATCCTAAAATTGTTATGTACGTTAATCGCGTCACAGAGGCTATCGCCAAGGTGAATCTTGAAATGGGAAAGATACGTTCTAAGGTTGATGACCAAGCCAACGAGCTCGCCAAGAAAGGTAATTCGAGGGTCTCTGGGAATTCGGCGGAGAAATGATTTTTTTCTCAACGAAAATAGTCCCTCGTCAGAATGGGAAAATTCTCACTTGAAAGTATTCCCGAAATCTTCTTGGAAAAATCTTGCAAGTTCTGAAATCACACTGAATTTTCACCCAAAAAATCTGTGTGGTTTTTTTCCGAGGGGCGTTCAGGTATTATTCGAGCCTTTTGGTCTGACCGAGTATCTGACAGAATCATCGTCTTTCCTGGGGTCGTTCAATTGTTTTTCGAAAACTTTGTTGAAGAAGTCTTTCCTGTTCCTCGAAAATCATTCAATATTCTGGTTTTTTTCTCAAATTTTTCCAGGTTTTCCGCGAAAATCGTTCAGTATTTCGCGTCCTTCCGAAATACATCAGCAATTAATTTTTTCGCGGGAATCAGGAGTGCTGCAACTTTTTCTGGTACCCTTAAAGCATATGAATATCTTTTGCGATACTTGGGGTTCCTGGGAATTAAGTTGATCCTACCGTTGTTTCCCGCAGTGTGTTCTGTGCGTTTCTATGCAATTTTCGTATTTTTAGATGACGAGATCGCCGAACTTCGGGCGCAGTTAGAAGACCAGGGAGGCGAAATAGAGAAGCTGAAGAACGAGGCCGCCTGTCTGCGTCAACGTCTCGGAGGGAGCGATCTCAAGTTTTCTGACACCTCTAGCTCCCCATCGTGGGGAGTCCCGGCTTCGAGAGCTCGAGAACTATCTATGGCATCAAGTAAGCCTTTCGTGTAATTTTCAGTTTTTTTTCCGAATTTTCTGTTTTTCAGCTCAAATCGGCGATGATCGCGCGCCCACACCGCGACAGTAAGAAGTGCAGTGTTTCTGAAAAGATACATCTGGTCCATGCTGAGTACGGGCCCTACTACTGCTGCACACTTGCTTTCTTGATACGACTTGCAATTCCTCAACGCTTGTTCTTTTCTAGCCGTTCGTATATGGCAGGAGCATTTGTCGAGATGGTGGACACTTCACGTGGTCCGATCATTGCTGCAATTTTTGGGCGCGTGACGATTCTATGCTTCTGTAAAAAGGCTCAGAGCTTATCATTTTATAACCCTTTAGATTAGCCTGTAAGATACTCATTAGTTAGTCGATCATTTATTATCGTCTCGTGCAGAGGCTTGTAGTTGATCGTTGATTCCTTGCCGTGTGCGCAAGATCGTGGTTTCTTGTGAAAGGTGTGGTACTCCAGTGTTGTTAGTTTTTGCGAGGTGGTAGGATATACCACGTTAAGTGTGGGGGCGCCTCAGCGTGGTCTGGACGGGAGCTCACGAAAGGAATGGGAGCTGTCGCGGCCAAGGCAAATTGGCTATATGGTGTACGAGTTCACAAACGCTCGCTGTCTCGACAGAGAGTTAGCTCAGTGGCCTCTTTGCCAGAAGAAGCGAATCTCCTTCGTGATCTAATATTACGCGTTCTTACCGCGCATGACTTTGTGGTCTTCTGCCTGCGGACCGCGCCTTTCACACAGTGTCCCTAACTCAGGCGATCGCCGCCGGTTTAGTTGGACTTTTTCGATACGAATGTCGGCATTGCGTCGGCAGAATGATACTACTTAGTTCTCGTGCACCGAGTCACAGATCAAGTTTGGTATTAGGAGTACACTCAATTCTGACAGCCTCGAGTTGAACCCGAGTGGCAAATCACAAAAGTCGGTTCCAACTCAGATGTGAATCCAATATCATCGTTCAATCAGGTTTCGCCCGTATTACGCAAAGTACAATTTTCGAGAGATAATGTAAGTACGTCATAATGGCGCGGCTCATTATGTGGCCATACACCACAGGGGCCGATATTGTTCTTGTCTCTTTCTCATCATATTCCCATCGAGCAATCGATACAGAATCTCTACGGGCGGAGTAATGTATAGCCAGACTATCGCGAATCGATGGGCCCACCATTCGGAAGCTTTCGTAATACCCATCACGTGACGGAACCATCAAGTGCACAGATTTCGAAACCTACCAATGCGCTGAGCAGGATTGGGGCTACTGCGATGTATGTACTTGGGCAGTCTGCTCCGTTCCTACGACCACAAAGTCGGGTAGACCTAAAAGCCAAAATTTGGTGACCAAAACGAAACCGCAGTCTGCAAACTGGCCACAAGAGTTCATCAGAACAGAAGCCTTAGACCGACGTCCACGACGGGGCAGCGAGCTATGGTGAGGTCTAAAAACCAGTTCAATTCGTCATAGCGCCGTAAAAGAAGAATGAAAGTTCAGCTTTTTCGTGGTGATTACGAGTATCTGAAACGGCCACGGTTTCGGTGAAAGATACGTGGGCACGTGCGACTTTTCTTAAGCTAGCCGGGACACCGTGCGCGTCACCCGCCGTGACGCAACTTTCGTATGATCGGAAGTACCGGCTGTGAGTAGCGGCAGCTGGAACACCTGGACTGATGTAGGGTCGCATCCGCTGAGAGAAATCCAGGGTATCGTGCCCACCCGGTGATGCAGGGTACGTCCGTACGCAGGGCCCTGACGCTATCGCGTTGCGACATAGCTTTACGGCCATCGGCGCGCTATAGCGTCCCTGTTGCTCAGCGCCCTTGCTATGCCCACTTCACAACGCCGTTCAGGCTAACAGTCACTGCGAAAAGCATCTCGATCGCAGCTTTCCGCCCTGAGTCTGTCAACTAGACTCATCTGCCAATCCAATCCGGGGCCGTCGGACTTCCCTCCGGAGATTGTTGAGGATGGCACGTCCAAATTGGACGGTTCAATACGGCGGACCGTCCGTCACGGACGGGATGATCACTCGCAGAAGGAGCGAGGAGCAAAGCAGATCGCAAAGTATTAGGAAACGCAATGGCTACTTAGTACAGCGACCATAGCCACGACAGCAAATAATCGCATCAAATGTCATCTGGACGAAACCCACAAACCGACGTCCGCTTTCGCGACGGGGCTGCGAGCTGTGATGAGGTCTACAAACCCGAACGGGACATGATGACTATTTATCACTGTCAGCCTGGCACTGCCAGCAACCGGGCAGTAGCCGGTGTTTGCTGTCAACTGAAAGTTAGTGGCCACCAGTGTTTAGTAGGATCCGAGAGAACTGCCCGACTCCGTACCCACTCTGGGTCGAGTCTGCGGTGTCTAGTATCCTACCCGCCATCCAGGGAGCGGAGGCTTGGGTCCAGCCCGCATCCGCCATCATAAGAGCCACAGGTAGCACCTTGCGACTTCAATCCGCTCGCAAGTTGCCAGCTCTCGCCACAGAATGGCTGTAATGAACTATTACGACTTTTTCGTAACCTTTGTCGCGCACAAGTTCCTCTTGTAAGCTCATAGTCTATAAGCGTAATCTGTGAGTCATAGACTCAGCGTGGTAGTACACTGCCGAGCACTGTTGATATTATGCCTAGATTCCTGCGTTCGCATTGCTGAGCGATCATTCCCACCTTGACAACCCAACAAAACATTCGCCTTCTCGAGTACTATCCATGATGATAGACTTCCCAGAAGCTTGGTAGTCGTGGTGGCGAAATGCGACCGAAAACTGACCACCTCAGCGAAGCATCGCAAGTCACCCGTCAACGAATGATACTTGACACTGTCGCGTTGACAGTGAGAAGGAAGAATCAGTGATGGCCCTCGATATGAAAACAATCTGGAAAGAGGTGAAGCCTTGCAGGCATGAGCTGGGCATGAGCTGGGCATGAAGCCTCATTCGAGCATCGTATCACAGTGGGACTACCTGGTAGGACTACCTAAGAAGAGTACATGGGGGTCCTCTCCTATGAACCCTCACCTTCTCTCCAACGGAAAAGTCTCACACGGAACTCCGCGCGAGTGAGATTAAGAAATGATGAGAATGATCTATGAGAATGATCTAGAAGATTGGATAATCTTCAATGCTGACTGGCAGTCACTGACTGCGGGACCGTCAGCCCGATACGAACTACTCGACTCTGGTTAGAGCCATACGGCCTCCTTCGAATGGCACGTAGATCGTACGGTAGGAGCCGAAGACGATATTTGTGAGGTCAACAGGCTGCAGACGTTTGGTTGGGCAGACGTACCTCACCATTTGTATGAACTGATCGAAGGTACCTCTACCAGCCGGCTCGACGTTGTAGCGCTGGTATGGCTTTTTGGTGTCTTCTACAAGTCTGAAGTGAAAGCGACTAGTAGACCTCCCGTCGCACGCAACCAGTATACCCACAGACCCTAGGTCTACACGACGACGAACGGTTTTCTCAAAGCGTACATAGACAGACAGCTTGAGGTGGGGGGCCACGGGCTCTTCATACTCGAATAAACCTGACTGATAGTATCGCAGGCCTCTTGATTTTCTCAGAAGCTCAATCGTCTCGCCGCGGAAGTTGGTGGTATAGGTGTCACCCGATGTATGAGTGATAGTGACCAAGTCCCCGGGCTGAATACCGGCAGGGGGGAACCCATCCTTGGAGTCTACGTGGCCAGCAGTATATAGGCTATCTGCGATGTTGGTGTACCACTTGCGGAGAACATCCGGGGGGAAATCGATGGAGTAGACATTGTCCGTCACCCTAGTCACAGGTACTTCATCACGTATTTCGATAGTGGGGTGGAGGGCCTGGCGGGATCCTGGAGTAATAGCCGGGCCTCGCCTAGCATAAGCGTTGAAGACAAAAAGACTGGCCGTCTGATTCTCGTCCACGGTGAAGTGCACATGGTAATCCTTCGCGTAGTGGATAAACCAGCCGACGTCCGGAGCAGCGTTGATAACCATGAGTAGAGTGGCGAATGGGCGAAGCGGGATGAAGTTGACCATTGAGCAAGAGAGTTTTCAGAGAAACTAATCGACTACAGGATGGACCAACAGTTGGTCACCAACTGCTGCTGATGTGCTACTCGACACTTGAAGCCGATGTGAAGCAAAGAAAGACTAATCTCAGATTTTTGGCCTGCTTTTTACGCTGAGCAAATCGATCGCGTCACACCTGTGCCGGTGTTCGCGTGCTGGGAGCTTGGCGCATGCGAAGTCGCTCCGCTCACCCAATGATTCTCTATATATCGCTCGCCCACCGTTTCTAGACACTCTGCATGCCCACTGATGAACTAAAATAAGAGTTCCCTTTGGCTCCATCTTGTGCTATTGCGTTGATCATGGCCGATCTTTGTGAACAGCGGGCCAACTCGCACGTGTGAAAGTGCGCCACTAGTCACAGACATGAGACGATACCATAGCCCTTTCTGGGGGCGATAAAACAAAAAAGACAGTGAAAAGGGGTCGGTACATCGAACATGAAGACCCTAGCTCAATGAACGCAGTCAATACTGTGCTCACACAGGTAAACTAGGGCATATCTGAAGGGCACGCGATGAGACAGAAAAATAGACAATTGGCGTGACATCGAGCGGCGAGGCTAGCACATCGGGCATCTGGGGCCCGAATTTCTTGTTACGCTCCGTCTATGTTTATGCGTGCAGAGTAGTCTGGGCAATAGCTCTTTCATAAGATCCATCTCACAAGCTCCCTTTGGCCTTGTGTTACACGTATGAGTAAGAAGAATACAACATTTCTTAGAGTCGCAGATCATGCGAGGCCTATGTAGTTTCTTGGGTTCCAGAGCTCTACCGTTAGAACGCAAAGTGACTTCGAGAGGTACGTATCTGCAGCTAACGGTGTTGTGCAGTAACGGTAAAAACGCCGAGACAGTTAACGTCTGCGATGAACAATCGGCTATAGATCATCCGATCGACAATCTGGCGTCACAGGCGAGCGCAGTTCGCTCAGCGAAGCTCGCGCTGAGTCAGCGCCGCTGACCGGTTCCAACGTGTGCGGCCCCTTATCATAACTACCCTAACCACCCTCATATTCAATGGGCCAAGACCGGCCGGCTTGCGCATTGAGAGCAGTCGGAATAATCTGAAACTGTCAATAAATATCTGAATCGTCAGTCAGACCGCAGTTCGACTTGCAGTTGGGGTTTAACTCATAGTTGGGGACCCCAACTATAACTCAACTAAAACTGAACCCGAGAGGAACCCCCACTTAGTAGGATCCACTTCGAAAAGTTAATTCACGAAGTTCAAGTCACTAACTTAGTATCGACGCTTCTTCCTGCGTTACGATAGATATAAAAGCCCGACAAAACTCGTCGAGGTCACTCAGAACTGCCTCGTACGAAGCTGCTCTTCTGCACGACTCTTCCAGTTGAACTGCAGCAGTTTTCGTGCAATTTCACTGACAGCTTCTCTCATTGCTTTTTACCCTTTTCTTGAAGGAAAACAGTTGGACGACCCCAGGAAAGACGATGATTCTGTCAGATACTCGCTCACACCAAAAACGCTCGACTAATACCTGAACGCCGCGACTCGAGGCTAAGGCCCATTAGCTATACGGTGTACGGCTTCAAAAACGCCCTCTGACTATAGTGAGGAGTCCTCACTGAGGACGGGAGCTCGACATAGAAGGGGGGCCCTAAGCTGAGATGGGTATACGACTCTGATGTTTTGTGATAGACTCGCCTCTAGAGTTGTTGTTGTACGCCAAATGGCAACAACCAATGAGGGTTGACCGAGCAGGACAAGGTAAACGGGAAGAGAGGGAATGGACATTTCTGTTAGGTATAGGAAGATAGAGAGTGAAGACAACTTATTGCGTAGCCAACATCACAGGTCTATTCCAACTAATTATCGTTAAATGCAGTTTCACCGACATTACGCGAAGTACAGTTTCTGAGCGAGATGGTGTGATGATGGCACGACTCCTTATTATTTTGTCACGCGTCGTACAGGAGTCGGTATTGCCCTCTTTCTCGTTATATTCTCATAGCGCTATCGAATCGATTGAATACATAGAGATTCTCCAAAGTGCTAGTGATTTGTCGATTGAGTTAACACCACATTGGATGTGATATCAGGGGGATGCCTTAGAAGGCCTGATTATAACTAATGGATGAAGACTATCTTCACAGCTTAAGCTTAGCTAAGGGCTTTCTTCACCCGAGAGAGACACATAGTGCGCTACGGGTGATTGGGACAGCAACAACGATGCACTTCCGGCACTCAGCATCTTCCACTTCCGTCGCCAGCCGCTGCGGTCTTCGCTGTGCAAGTGAGGCCGTGTGCAAGTGCACAGATTACAATTCATTCCGAAACTTACTTACACGCAGAACACAATTGGGGCAACTGAAATATACATACTAAGTTGGGGGAACCACAGAAATTGGGTAACTTACTATACTATATAGAAGCCTATTTGCCGAATAACCTATTCGGAATAAGGCCACCTGTACGGGACTCGACTCGAGCCGCTCGAGGGTATCATCACTTTAGCGCGTTGTTGAGACATCAGCAAATTGGCGGAGGGGTCGGGAATCCCGAGTAGCTAGCGAGGCAGTAGCGAATCGCTCCAGGAGCGATAAAGAGTGTTCGATATGCTTCGGCATTTGACTAAATTCCCGAAATGGAAAATTACCGAAAAATACTCGGAAATTTTCCCGAAAAATACTCCAACTAACAAAATCTCCTTTCGGGCGAGCGCTCTTTCCTCATCGGCCAGGTTGATTCAACCCGTACCATCTGGGGCGGCATGAAGTCACGTCGCAGGGTCATCGCTAGGTACCTGCACTCTGCGGAAGTAGCTTCTAGCGTCTAAGGGAGCCATGAAAACAAAGCTGTGAATAGACGGGCAGATTTGCGCATTGCGCAGAAGAGCAATCGATTATGCGGGCGCGCACATGACTCGCCGCGCTGTTGAGCAATGAGTGTTTGATGTGACCCTCATAGACGCAAGCCATCGTACATAGTCGTAAGACCCAGTAGATCTTCACAGTAAGAGTTTCAAAGATCTCTGAATCATATCGAGCTAACAATGAAACTTCTTCCTACTATTCTTCATATGTTTATGCGTGCTACTAGCAATGAAAGCATTGCAAGTTTTCAAGTTTTGGCAAGGAGTTGCAACAGCGCAACCACGGTTCGCGTTGCAAACCGACTCTCCCGGTTCTTCGAATAGTCGAATATTGAATTGATCTTTCTTAATCGTGAACGAACCGAATCACTTAACGTTGGTAGAAACCGAAATCCGTCGAGTTCGCCAATATAACCGAAATATACCTAAAAAGAGCATTTTTCCACTATTTTTCGACCCCAAAAAACAGATGGAAATTTTTCGGAAAATTTCCGTGCCCGGAAATTTCCATGTGCCCGTTCAAACACTCTGTGCCATCATGTGCCCATCATGGGGCAGGAGCGACGCCCCTGCTTCGCAGAGCCCCCGGGGCGGCGTCTAGTGCGTAGACATCATGCGGATAGGATAGGAGTGTAAAAGCAAATTTCCTGCTGAACAGGACCTGCTCGAAACCGTCAGCTTCTAATCCTGTTTCCGCGAGAGGCCGGCAAGCTCGACGGAAGAACTCGGCCCCTCTTGGTAGGTGAAGCTTGCAGCTGCACATGCCCATGCAGCAGATGATAGCGGTCCGGATAGCAATGAGAGTGATCTCGGATTGCTCCAGCGAGAGACAGTGCGAGGAATCTAAAAGCTGGAAATGGTGCTGCAGAGGCATCCTCTACTTTATCAGTTTGCCTACCTCCACCAACGACTGGTTCGGAAACAGCGTTTCGGGATTAGGTATCCAGCACCCTCTCTCTTGAGACTGAGTGGAACTCATAGGCTCCTCAAAAGCGACGTACAACGAATACATCATCATAATCATCATCATGTGTTTCTTGGAAGTTCCAAGTTGGAACATCACCTCCGAAGTCACCAAAGTAGAAAGAGTGAGAGAACATATTGAATGACAATACAGCCCGTAATCTACTAGATTAAATCTAGCTAGACGAGTGACGAATATTCGTTCACATCGACTTATGCGAGGCCGGTCATAATATCTTAGAGGGAGTATTGATGTTCGTGTTAAAGACCTTTCTCGAGCAAGTAGGTGTACGCTCGGCACACCTCTTCAAAGGTAAATATCTCCTTCATAGAGGTGATCACAGCCGAGCAGACTCCCTCAATCAATTCTTTCATGACAGGATTATCTTTTTCAAATACTAAACTCTCAGGAATTCCTATCTCATCGATAGCCCGGTAAAGCTTATTCACCTGACGACGAACTCTCGAGAACTCCACCATTCTGAATGGGTCGAAAACGCGAGTTGGAGCAAGTTTCTTCTCGGCACCGTCAGGCCTGTATCGAAAGTAAACTCCAGAAAAAAAGGAACTGCACGGGAAGAACAAGATTTACCATGCATCGCTCATTATCTCTTACCTCTCTTCGAATGCAGGTCGGTCGCCGTCGGACTCCCCTTCGGAGACAGTTGAGGATGGCACGCCCAAATTGGACGGTCCGATATGCGGCCAATAAAAAGTTTCTATTAAGAACGACCGGATGAACGATCGGGTGGAGAACCGAGTCAGCACGCTCGCCAACATAATTACTCATTACCATGACTGATAGGCACGACGAAACCAGGATACTACGAATCCAATTATAAAACTAAATCTCAAGTATAGCTAGGAAGAACTAGCTCAACGGACCAGCGCGTCACGAATCGTGACTCACGATCCAGTGATCTTGCCACTTTACACTACGCACGGTTGGGGTAGGAAATCATGCGCGTTCTTGAGGTCTAATTGACCGAACCGGACTTCGCCACTCAACATCGATCTCGAAAATTTAGAGTTGATCACTTTGATGGATCGATCAGCGGTGATTTAGAGTCTAAATCACCGCCGATCGATCTATCAAAGTAGAGGAGTGGCGCGTGGGTCACCTTATACTTCAGTCTTGCCTCAGTGGAGGACCTCCACTGGAGGTCCGATCTTCGAGCAAGTTCAATGAATGAGAAGAGGTTGGGGCGCGGTGATGAGCACGGCCTCGAAATTTCTTGGTTTGCTCATTTTATACCGTGTCACGGTAATCGCAGGGGTCTATTGTAGTGCCGGATAGGCATAACATTTGTGTATTTTCCTCCGTTCGAGGCTCACTATTGGATACTTCGGAAAAGATAAAAAAACCAGCAGCTCGGACCGAGGCCGGACGCTCTTATGGCAGCAGCTGGGAAAGACCGGGAGGATGGAGGAAGACGCAGGAGAATTCGGTCGAAGCCTGAGAGCAGGGGCCTATTCAAGTACCCCTTTTACCGAGTCTGAGTAGTCGGAAGGGCATCCCTTCCGAACTCGGGATAGAATGATGCATTCAAGTGAATTCGCGAGTTGAGTGCTCGGCCCGAGCGCTCGGCGGAACTTTTCCGAATCCGAGTTGCGCTCTTACGAGCCGGAAATCCGAGGTCTATTCGAGTGGGGCTCACAGGATCAGTTTCCGAGGACAAATTTTCCGACAAGAAACGGGTACTGATTCCGAGCCCCAGCCTTTCCGAGTGAACACTACACCCCTTCCGAATGTCCATACCACACATATCACACTACAGTAGCAAAACTAATCAAATATACTCACAGTCTGCCGTTCAGTAACAATCTCATTTAGCGCATCTTGAAGATCAAGATGACTGTCGCATCTTCAAGGCGCATCTCATAGCGCATCTTGAAAGCTGTGCTGCGCGTATCCACGAAACGTGCAACTTTGAATTTCCCAAGTGAGAGCTTTTTTCTCCGAGCTCGGGAAATTTATGTAGAGGGGCACTTGAACAGTTGGAACTCTGACCCGTAGTCAGAAATCGGAGAATATACCCGTAAAATTAGCCCGAGCACTCGAATAGATGATGTCTCGGAAAAGTACTCCTCGGACTCGTTTCCCGGTAAATTTCCCTCGGACTCGGAACCCGGAAACGAAAAGCACTTGAATAGGCCCCAGGAAGACGTGATAACTAAATCATGGTTTGCTCGTGTTCAAGGACAGTCCAATCGATACGTGATGTGTGTCTGGTTAAGAGCTTCCAGTTGTCTCGAACAACTGGAAACAACTTGTTCAGGGTGGGTTGTATGGTATGCGTTGGCAGCATACCAGGCTGGTGGTATTCCAGGGCTCCTGGGAGCGGGGTATACGGCTATTACTGGGACGGAAAGTTTTCCGTCGGAGAGCCGTTCAGAATGGGAGTCCGGCTGGTGAGCTGTCTCTGGTGAATATGGTGCCACTGGCATGTGTGTAATCAGTGGTGTTTTCGTTCCCTTTTTCTTCTGTCCAGTAATGGCGACCTTATCGTTGGCCGATTGGTCCACAGCTGTGGAAGAGCTGTAAGTTTCTTTTTCGAGTTACAAGAACTGAGTTGCATAACGAATTGGCACGGCTTTCTGCTGGGAATTTTTTCCGCGCGCCCTCAGGTAACTGAAACGGCCGATCGATTAGCTAGTATAAGAAGACTTAGTTTTGGATACATTCTTGCATGTCGTACTCACGTTTCAGCCTCAAACACGTGGTATACCTATTGAAGCGATTCGCGTATCGAATTGGAACACCCTGTAGAGGAGTCTATATTCTCCTCAATCTCCAAAGGCCGAGCGCAAGCGCACAGATTAGATTTCATTCCGAGACCTACCTTTGAGTTGAGCAGAATTGGGAGAACTGCAGCATATATAATTAGTTGGGTGGTCTGCATCGTCACTAAGACTACAGAAATAGGTTAACTTTGTAGAGCTCAGCTTGCTCTAGTAGTGAACTCCATTGAAAAACAGCGGCCCTAGCCGTACAACCACGAAATTTCCAGCTCGAAACCGCCAGTTTCTAACCGTTTTCGCGAAAGGCTGACAAGTTCGTCGAAAGGAATTCGGCCCCTCTTCGGGGGTGGAACTCGCACCTGCACGCGCCCACGCAACCTTTAGTAGCCACGCGCCTTAAAGTGAGGTTTCTTAAGTTTCCTTGAAATAGAACCTTTAGGAAGCTAAGTACGTTTCACTAACGCTCCTCACCTAAAGGCTCTTTAAAGATCTATTAAGGCAGGGCAGCCTCGCCTTCAACCCCCCTCCTTCTTTAAGTGACTTAAATTAGGTCTCCTGAGGTTAGATCCCTCTCCTTAAGGAATCTACAGATCTGCAGATGACCCCGACGGCTCGTCGGCGACGAGTCCGCGCAATCGGATGGTATTGAGAGTGATCTCGGATTGCACCAGCAAGAGACAGTGCGAGAAATCTAGAGGCTGGAATTTACGGTCTGGAAATGGCACTGCAGAGGTATCCTCTACGTCCTGGTTTTGCGCACCCCCAGCACAGAGCGCTTCCAGACGAGGTAATCAGCCCCATCTTTCCTGAGACTGAATGCAACACATGGACTCCTCAAAAGCCACATACAACAAATACATCATCATGGACATCATCATACGTTTCTTGGCACATCAACTCCGAAGTCACCAAAGAAGAAAGAGTGAGAGCACTAACTGATAAATGACAAAACAGCCTGTGTTCGAGCAAGACGAATGTTCATTCACATCGACTTATCCAAGGCCGGTCAAAATGTGTTCAAGTGTCGGCCCGCAGATATTCCTCGAGAAAATTGGTATATGCTCGGCACAACTCTTCGAAGGTAAATATTTCTTTAACAAAGGTGAGCACGGCCGAGCAGATCCCCTCAATCGACCCTTTCATGGCAGGATCATTTTTGAAAAACTTGTCTCTAGGATTTTCCACCCAACGGAGAGCCGAGTGAAGCCTATTAAGCTGATGACGGAATCTTGAGGTCTCCATTGCGAATGGATCAAAAAACATGAACACGATGAAGCTTCTTTATGGGACCGCCGGGCAAGTAATGGAGGCTAACTGCAGCTGGATAGAAACTGCAGGAGAAGAAAAAGAATCCACCATGCCTCGCTTAGTATCTCCTACAACATTTCGAAAGCTGGTCGGTCTCCAATCCTGGGGCAAACAACGCTACTTGTTGACACGGTAGTGGCAGTCACTTCTATGTTGAGCCTCGGAGAGCGGCCAACTGCCTCATAGATTGCTTCGCGGAATTTACAGGAGGTGGTCTCCGAGTTGCCGTGATAGAAGGAGCCGTACTCTGCAGGATAATCCTGAGGATGCGAGACGTAATATAGCATATACAGGCTCGTATCATACGAGTTGTATAGCGTGAATCATGAAAGTTGAGTTTGGAAGAAGCTCACGACTGATCCTCCCGACAATCGAAGGTATGATATATACCATATTAATGAGTTGAGCTCACAGGGTTCGGATTTCGGAACCACTTCCTCCCGGCCCCTCACGGCTACTTTTTCATACTATATTATAGTCACGCTGCTATAGGGCTATATCACGGCCACTGATGGTACATCATCTGGATGCATACGCACTACGAAAGATTTTTCTGCTCTCCTTGTTGCAATGGAAATTTTGAATCTCATTTGACAGAAAGAGTGCACCGATTGTATATTCAACGTTTACCACGCCAGTGTCCTCAATGCTGGATGAGCTCTGCCTGGTTTCCATCGCGATTGCAGACCAATAGCTGAGAAAAAACACGAAAGCGCAGATGAGGTGCACATAATCGTCATCTCTTTTGAGAAAGTTATGATTTGATCACTTCCGAAGAGACACTTCAAGGAACGTCATATTGTGAAAAAGACAGCAAGCATATCTTAACCCTATAAAGGTCTCGAAGTTCGAAGTATGCCCTCGTAACAGAAGAGGGCTCGCAAACTGATGAGTGTCATTAACATAACTACTTGGGCGGAGGTTCTTCATCGTTGATAGGCGGCTCCACGTTCCTAAGGACATGATTATGCCTCATTGACCGACAAAAAAGCCGAGACAGGCCTCACCTGATTTCTTGGTGGTTCAGCATTGTAAGGGAGTTCCTAAAAGCAGAGTGACGCGCTGATGAATTAGAAGCTCCAATATACATGCATGCACTTCACCTCTTCAAAACAGTGATGCTCTCTCCTAGCGTGACCGCTTGATCGGCGGTAAAGAATCCTATGGTCCCATCAGAGAGTTTGAAGTAACGACTTGCAGCTATGTCTGGCTGCAATGCTGTTCGCAACCACTCTATTTTCGTAACAGGGCCAGCAGCTTGCACCCAAGTCATTTCGCCACTTTCCTTGATCTCTAACGATGCAGGTGGGGAATCAGACGTGTACGTTTGCCCCCCACTTTGCGAAACGGCCGATCGTATTCTCTCTCGACAACTCTGGCACCATTGCCAGTCTTGTTGTAATAGCTCGGTCTGCGACTGTGGGACAGATGGTCGAGTGGACAGCCGGACGAGAACTGGATCTCTTGTCCTGTCCTCTGCACCTTGCAGTCCTGGGTAGATGTGCGCCAGGTGCCATCATCATTGCTTGTAACTTCGTAGGTAAATGCACGAGTCACAGCATTGTTCTCCTCCAAAAAGCACTCAGTAGTGGACAGCACGCCCACTAAGTCGTCTCTGCAGAAAATCTCATAACCTCCGGTGGAATCGATCCGTATGGCAAGGAAACCGGAGATGACCAAAATCCGCAGAAGACAAGACATTCGTTAAGACGCCGAGTAAAAGGGGGCGAACTAAATACACCAAGCTTGCAAGACGCTCCGCAGCAATGATGATTCTCTGTAAGACAGGACCATGAGGCCGTCCTACAAGGCGTATGGCTACTGCAAGATCAGACTCAGAGATGTACGCCGGACAACCATCGAGCGCCTCATTCACTGTCCTGGTGGATTCATATATGGCGGGCTGGGCCAGCCCGGCTGGCCGCCGCGGGCCGAAATAGCTCCCGTGGTGAATCCTAGAGTCACGCAGTTGCGCAGCCACACTAGAGCAATGCGCCAGTAACTACTATGTTGTCATGATGCCAACCCGGGAAAATATATCTTTGTGGCATGAAGCTAATGACAATGGCACTTCTCCACGAGTAATCCCTCATTGTTGATAGCACCTTCCAATAGGGTGATACGGGAAATTGAATTACAGCGCGACGACATATATCGCTCGCCTCGGCAGTTGTGCGGATGCACAACTATGGCACCACAGCCTAGCTCGACGCTAGTGGATATTCCACAACGGAATTTCTGTTGCTTTAGTTCAAGTACGAAGATGTAACTTCCACAACTTGTGACGTGAGCGACTGTGGTACCCTGAAATTGGGTTTACAGTGTACAGTTTAGTAAACTGAGTTTACACTTTATACATCACTTGACTATTAGTCATGGTTATTGGTGAGAGGCGGTTATTGTGTTGAGTCAACAGTGTTGACTAGTCATGGTTACTGAACATGGACGGAACTTTGAGCCATCCGCAGATGTAACTCGAACGGTTAACAACTCAGCTGATACTCTCAGCTCCCAACTATTATTAGAGACACATATGATACAGCCCATCGATCTGATACCGCGACACAGATTCATTGTGAATCACAACTCGTGATGCTTCCATGCCGTGTCGGCCATTTCGGCGTCTCCTCGTTATGAATCATTCATAACGAGGGGACGCCAGAATAACTCGACTTTAATGTCGATGTCTTTGGCCGACGGCCAAAGAGACATCGACACTGTAATCGACATCGACGCTGCTGGGAGATCGGCCTCCTTCTCAAGAATTGAGGCGGGGGAAGTACCCCTTCTTTACCCTCCCTGGCAACATACCGCTTGTATTCGAACCTGCTGCTAGCGGGTTGAACTGGATATGGCAGGACCCTTTCTCGAGATGGCTGACACTTCACAAGGCCTGACTGCTGCAATTTCTAGGCATGTGACGATTCTATGCTTCTGTTAAAAATAGGGCGCAGAGCTTCATCATTTTATCCTTTAGATCCTGTAAGATACTCGTTGGTCGATCATTTATTATCGTCACGAGATGCACGAGACTCTCGTGCAGAGGCTTGTGGCTGATCGTTGATACCTTGCCCTGTGTGCAAGTCCGTGATTTCTCGTGAAAGGTGTGGCACCACTGTGTTGTGAGTTCTCCACTACCGCGTATCGAGTCGATACTGTCTGGCAGATATTTCACGCAGATAGTATCTGCGTGGCAATTACCTGGCGATAAGTATGATACTTATCGCCACAGATACTTAAAGTATCTGTGGCTTATATGCTTAAATCATCATTTACTGCGTGGCCAGTGGCCACGCAGTAAATGATGATTTACTAGTCCACCAACCCGTGCCACTTGCCACTATGTAGATCTCTCTTGTATATGTCTAGTTCGCGATCAAGGATCGATATGTTAACTGGCTGGTCAGTGAGCTCTCGACGATTCAGGCAGCTCAGTAGTCCATCTTCATGATTCACCTCCATACCATTTGCATCAACGTCATCATCCTTCACCACCTCATCGGAGTCGCTATCAACACCGAAAAATACCGCCGCTTGCTTCACTGCTGCCTGACTCGCGGCCAAGCCCTCCGTAGAAGCATATCGAGGATGAAGATAGGTAGATGCTTGTATGAGGATACCAGAGTTTCCGTCGCACTGTAAAACATATTTGAAGTACTGCTTCAGACTGTCGGACAGTCACTGTCCACCATGCCTTTCGACATCTTAGCCAGCCGACCATGACCTTCGGTTTTAGATGACAATCGAGTAACCAAGCTTCGTATCACCGGCCTCAGCAGAGAGAGAGCAATATCGGCTCCCGGAAAGGAGCCTTGTTGCTAACTCTATGTCAGTTACAACACAGTGCACATTCTCGGCATTAGCGAAGTCGTCGAAGTCCAACTTGTACCGGGCCATGTGCTTTCTCAAGTTGTCACTCGGACGACGTTTGATGCATATGGATCGAAAGTTGATAAACCCCTTCTTGTTCGCATCGTCCAGAAACCATCGGATTAGGAATATAGTAGAGTTCCAACGGGTTATAATATCCCGTGGTATAATCTTGACCTTGGTGGAATCCCCTATAGACTCCTTTTCTTTCTTGATGCAACCCTCCAACTCTGACCAAGCAATGTTGCTTCGACGCACCAAGCGCCCACGAGCTCTTAGCTTGATTAAAGTCGCCAGGAGGGGCAGGTTGTTCCGACGAACCTGCCTCTCAACTCTAGAAGACCATGCCATATCGCACTTCTCGTCGACATCCTCAGACTCAGTGTCTGTGGCCCCGTTTAGCCAATCTGATAGATCACTTTCGCCTGACTCAGGCTGTGACTCCGGTGCTCTGCCCCTTTCAACATCGCCGTCATTGCCAACGGAGTCAGATGAAAGGACATCAGAGCTGGAACGGCCCCAAACAGAGAGAGAGTTCACCACGCTGAGATGGAGTTTCTGGGCGCCACACAAGAGATGACAAATTTCTCGACCGTCGGTGAACTCGTCGTCGCACGCAAGAAGCTTCACCGCCTTGACGTTCACAGCAGCAGCATCACTGGTGATAGCACGAACACGGCCGACAAGACCACACTGAAGCACCACGTCCTTTACGACAGCCGAAATAGCCTCAGTTGTATGACGACCAGAGAGCTTCCTAAAATCGAGGACGACCGCCTTCAATTGTTTCTCAATGATTGCACGCCCCATCAAGCTGAGAAAACTTGATCGAGAGCTTCGGCTCCATACATCCATCGTGAGATTAACGCTCCGAGCTTCATGGAGCCACGCTGAAAGAGACGAGATCTAGAGTGAAGACCAGTGAGACCCTGTTTACCTTTAGCAGCCAGGATGGACAATCATTTCCAGGCTGTTACAGCCTGGAAATGATTGTCCATCCTGCTTAGAATGCGGTTCGATAAAGCACGGCGTTAGGGCTTATAATTACGATTGCGGGCAGTGACGAACTTCCTGAAATGCTTGTCGTCGACCAAGTTGAGTGGGCTGCCACTATTGATGACGAACTCGATGAGAAGAGCCTCGGTCTCCGCAGAAACACCAGCCTTGACGAAATCTTGCAGCAACTTGTTATCGGTCTTCTTCGCTTCAGCATGCTGCTCCTTGCACGAATCTTCATGCTTAGCCACCCCGCTGTAAGACCCCTTGTTGACCGCGATGAGCTTGTGACACCTAGGACACTTTAGCTTGTTGCCCTCGTGCCTTTCCCAGTCTGGGAAGCGCTTGCAACCCTTCGACAAACGATTGTCGGTGGCTTGGCTAGCATCGGATGGCGAGGACATGTGAGAAATGACATTACAACGACTCTATATTCCATTAGCGACTGGCGGTAATCACAAATCGATCCATAGGATATGATACTGAGTGTACTCAGCATAACGCTAGTGCCTAGCTTCGTTGCGTGAGTCACGCAGCGTCACGCAGCGTGACGCTGCTAGCGTCCCCAGTGGCATGTTGTGCAGCCGTACCTGTGTACGGCGGTGGCGGGTAGTACGGGTACTTAACCGTAATCGTACCCGTACCGTACTGGGACGTTTCGTACACCAAATAGTCGTACATTTTCAACTCATGTCTCGAATACTCATACACTTCCTAATCGTACACGAAATACTCATACACCGAATAGTCGTACACAAAATACTCATACACGAGAGACTCGTACATATAAAACTCATATACATGATGCTCGTATACGTAATACCCGTACATACAACACCCGTACACATAATAGTCGTACACTTTCAACTCGTATACCAGCATTCCATACACTCTCATTTCGTACACAACCCCAGTTTCAAGTCGTACACCGTCATTTCGTACACTCCGCAAAAAAATTTAGGCAAGTCGCGGAGCTGCTCCGCGACTTGCCTTAAAAATTGAGACACGATGCGTACACATTTTCTTGAAATGCAGAATGAAAAATTATTCCCATCAGGCGGAGCGTTGATGCCATTGACTGAGCTGTGAATTTCGCTGGCGAAAACGAGAGTTTCGGTGAGGCAAAGTGTTCGCGCGGACGGGGGGCCTGCTGGCACTGTACGAGGTGAAACTGTACTATATGACACTGCACTATGTGAAACTGCACGAGCGGACACTGTACGATATGACACTGTACTGGTGGACACTGTGAGATTCGACACTGTACGGAATGATACTGTACTGAGTGCAACAAGACGAAATGACAATGTACGAAGCGAAACTATACGACTGGAAACTGTACGAGGTGAAACTGTACGAATTTGTGGTACACGAGCAGAGTTTCTACGAGTTGCAACTGTACGATATGATCCTCACCGCACTGAGGACGCAGGGGGTTGGGGTGTATTACGATTCGTACACCGAAAACTCGTACACTTTCGCTTCGTACACGGCTCGTACACTGAATACTCGTTCACTCATCGGATTCATACATCGTCATTTCGTACACTTGAGACTCGTACACGTAATCCTCGTACTCATGATACTCGTACATATAATACTCGTTCATGTAGTAAGTCGTACACTTGAAGTTCGTACACGTGAATCTCATACACTGACAACTCGTACACGAGCACGACTCGTACACCATGCTTGCTGAGTCGCATTTTTGGGCCGCGCGCTGGGTGCAATGACGGAGCGAAGGAAGTTGTATTGTTTATAGGGAGCGAACTGTTCGCGCCACTCTGTGCGCGGAGTGTACGAGATGACGGTGTACGACTTGAAACTGGGGTTGTGTACGAAATAAGAGTGTATGAAATGCTGGTATACGGGGTGAGTGAACATTCCCAACAGGCAGAACGTCAACAGCTCGGGCAAGTGGAACACGACCGTGGAAATTACAACATCCGTCGTTCTTTTCGAACAACTATAGGGCTTTTACAGTTTTTTGATTGAGAATTTAAACTCGCGTGTGTTGGGATAGCTCTCACCCGAAGTAGTTGGGAATTGACCTTGACAATGCCAACATCTGTTGCGTTTTGTCAATCATGCGTTGTGTTGAAAGCATTCATGGTTGGGTTTTGCACTATCAGGTAGTCGAGTTTGTACCCAGATAATTCGAAAGCCGGTGTTTGATTTATGTAAGAGGAGACTCGAGTATACAGGCGAGCTTGTGAGAGAGTTCGCAGTGATCAGATCTTGTTGTGAGTAGCACAAATAGAAGGGGGCATTTTCAACAACTCAGAGAGCTATTTCAGCCGTTCCGGAACATAATAAACGGAAAGCAGGAGATTCCCAACAGCTTTGACGCTGCAACCACAACTGCTACGAAGAGTATGGAACATCGTTCGGTACAAAAGCAACAGATTGTGAACATTCTCAACATGTCATGATATCTTGCCCCAGTGTCGTTCAGATTTCCGTCGAGTTTCCAGAGTTTCATCCTCAAATTTTAATGGCAGCGTCCGGTCAAAGAATGCCCCAATGCTGTAGTGGAAGTACGTATTCCGATCGCGGCACCGAGAATACAGGATAATTGGATCACGGCCAAACAGTTTGTCGCAAACAGGATATTGATCCGAACTTCACACTGTGAAGGGTACCAGATTGCGACGTCCGTTGTGACATTCCGCTTCAGGTTGAGGGTTTCACGCCCTGACGGTCAGGGTGTATCCTCGTGGAATGATCCCGCTGAGTCAGCAGCGCTGACGAAGAATATACAGATGAATGGCACGAGAGCTTTAACTGTTAACTTCCAACCAGGTCTGCTGTATATCAGGCACCAGAGTCTGGTTACGCGAAACCTGGTTACGCGAAACCCGTTACTAAATTTCGCGAAACCTTCAAGGTTTGACCTTGCTATTCTTAGTGACTTACTAACGCAAAACTGCTCCGCAGAGAAACACGCTGAGCAGGCTACAGCTCACGTACCACTGAACCGCACGGCTGATATTTGCAACAGAAACAGCGGAATGTAGAAAAGTTCAGTAGTTGTTAACCACAGCTACGAGTCACAAAGAGTTGTTGCCAACAACTTGTTGGAGTCCTGCGCCACTGCTGCAGCGACGCACCTTGAGAGCTAGTTCTGAGTTATAACTTCTAATATTTGCAGTTAAATCAGTCCAGTGAATCAGTCATTCAATTAGCCACTCGAATCCATATCGCGCCGAGGACCTGCATAAAACCGTGCCATGACGCATGAATTCGTAGCGATTCATTACATCGGTGGTAATCCGTCAGGAAACTAGACGCTCTTGGAGAGAGTTGCCCCCACGCCTGGAGGGAGATCAAGATGCGAGCCAACAGCTGGATCAGCAACAGATGCACTGGAAGATGACCCTCCACTCTGGTTCGTGCACAAGGCTTCGGCCACTGACCTCGTTGGAAGTAGCGGTGTCACATCAGTCTTCGCTCGCTTGAGCGCTGGGGGCTTATGAGTAGGCCTCCCACGTTTACGTTTGCTGCCATCCGCAATCAGTACATCAAAGGCGCTCTCTTGCCCTAATCCGTTAGTCACAATTCCTGCAGTCCCGCTCATTTCTCTTGGTGGCGGTTGTACATTTGGTAGCTGATGTGAAGGTTCGCTTGACGTTTGATCGGACAAGCGGGATATGACCATGTGTACGTGGTAACAAGTCCCGTATTGGCCATATCTCGGACAGGAGCACACGTAGGGAGACATCGATTCATAATTCGCAAAGCGAGCTTCAAAATGCACCCGATAAATAGTCATGACGTTCCAGGCCCAATCACGCACTGTAGTGTAGTCTCGTCTCTCCCACGCAGCTGCATCAGCCTCAGTCAGCTCGCTGGAGCCTCGGTCGGAGGAAGCGACCAGGAACTCTTTCCTCGTGGGGTAGACATACACATGCGATGACGGGCGAGTCGCTGCTTTATCCGCGTCACCAATTGCCACAGCTACCCGCAGAGCATTGTCAGCGAGGAAGACTCCTCGCTTGAGAACGTCGAGGCCCAAAAGAACGGAGCGCACGAAGCTCATGACCTGAAGACGACATGTGGCACAGGAATTGCGGATTTCTGGTTATAACAGACATCTTACCTCGGGTCCAGAATTAAAGCGCCTTTGGGCTTTCTGTCCCGCCTGGTGTGACCTCTGAGTGGAGGCATTGAACGATTCAGACAAATTGTTGTCTGCGGTGACAATCGTCAATCTCTGATCAACAATAGTGGGAAGGCGGGGGTCGCCAAACACATCACGTCTGCTGGATGCGTTGAAGTAAGCGCTCGTCTTGTTGGAAACCGCTGAGTCTTCGGTCAGAGCTCTTAGTAGCCCTTCGTACGCCTCATCGTCCGGCGCTGCTGCCAGAAGGCGCGATATAAGTAAGGCTTGCTCACGTTCTAATTTGGACAACCCGGACTTGGTCTTCACGTTCTCTTCGCGGTGGTAGCGACATCTGTGAGAGAAGGCTGACGGAAAGCTCGCTCTCACAGCTTTCACTATGCCAGGACCAGCATCGCTGCAGACGCAGGTCACTCTCACATCGATCCCATCCGGAGCCGTCTTTTTGTAAGAGGGATTTCACAGCCTCGAATATAGCTCTGATAGCCTGAAAGGTCTCCTCCGACACGATTCCGAGAATAAGGGGTACCATAGAAGTTTGATAGTCTTGCTTCACGTCATCATACTCTACGCGTGACGCACCAACGAAGAACAGTTGAGCCGCACAGCCGCGAATTGAGCTCTGCTGCCCATCGCAGTACAGGGTTATGCCCTGAGTCTCCCCAGCGCAGCGCTGCAAAAAGTAGGCTGACTGCAAACATAGAGTGCTTGACACAGGCACCGCGAAAGCTGACTTGTCGACGTAGTGATCCAGGCTGATAATAGATGGGCGAAGATGCGACCCAGCATCCAGAGCACTCATCGCCTTATCCCACTCCAGCAGATCCCATTTGAAGGGCTCGAGGTCTTTGATGAAAGCACCAACTGTTTCGAGGCACTGTTTCCGCAGAGACTTGGCATAGCTCCTCTTTAAGTTGCTGATTGCCTCTTTCACTCGCTTTCGTTGGTTGATAGCATCGGCTGACTCTGGCACTGCACCACCGCAATCCTTAAGAAAAAACTTGTTATACAGCATAGTGGCCGTGGTGGAGGGATTGACCTCGATGCATTTCAACATAGCCATACGGACCTTCGGTGGGAATTTGACATATTTCGCCTCTTTGCTATCTTCTCTAGCAATATCGCCATGACACTCGCGATTTCTATAGATCCTCACACGTTGTTTATGATGGGGGCTGCCTGGCTCAAGTATTAGCCGCAGCTGCACCGAACATGGTATATGTTGCGAGCATGTGAGATTCCAGAAGGCATCCCAATCACATCGCCCCTTCCGAGCGCCACGGCTGTTTAAAAAGCGAAACATGCCACCGGTATCATCTCCAAACTGCGCTGACACCTGATCGACCAGCTTCGGTATTTCCTTCAAACTCGAGTACTCCTCATCCGCATCAAGGCAGAGGAAGCCACGGAATTGCCATACTGTGGCATCCCACTTCAACCAGCGAGCGTCTTCGACTGGAAATGAGCCGTCTTCCTGCAACAGAAAGAAGTACTTGACGAACACCACGTACTGTGTCACCTGAGGTGTCTCCATGTCATCATTACTAAGCGGCTCAGTGCCACTTCCAGCACTGCTCTCCTCGTGCGACGTCCCTGCATCCTCCGTCTCAGTGGTTTTGTATTGTCGCAATCCGAGTGAGGCGTCGATTCCACGCGCTCACTCAATCCCCTGTTGTGCGATACGGACGATGCCCAGTCCCCGCTGTAAGCATAATTGTCCTTTCCCCAGTCGGAAGACCAACCATATCCCCACCTTTCGTCACAGTCGTATCCCCGATCACTGTTCCAGTTACATCCCCAATCACTGCTAGAGTTATATCCCCAATCACTGCTGGAGTTATATCCCCAATTACTACCCCAATTATATCTCCATTCACTATTACTCCAGTCATATCCCCAATCACTTCCACAGTCATGGTCACCACTATCCCAGTCGTTTCCCCAACTCTGACGCGAACTCATAAGAAAAGGGCCAGGAACAATGGGCTATAGGTGACTTAGTCACCGTGACTAAGGGTCGTAACGATATTGTCGCGATAGACGACGTCTATTAGACCTCATTAAATGATTCAACTCGGCACGAGAGTGAGAGTCGCATTATGAAACGCACATAGCTAGTTCAGAAGGTATTCCGTGGTGGGGGACAAGCATGAGATCCCCAACTCACAGAGCCTGTCAGGCTCAGCCTGATTGACGTGGTGACTAAGTCCTAGTCTTCGTCCAACAGAGGCAAGGGCGACCGCGGCCTCTAACCTGAACAAGTGAACAAGGGAGTAGTAACGATGGAATGATCGTGATCATTCCCATGATCGTGATCACGTGATCATAAAGCTCGATTACCAGAAGGACGTTTCCTTGCACACCATATCATACCGGACGAAGATTACGGCGGCTCCGCCAGAAGCTTCATCGCTGCAAGCCACGTGAATTTCGAGGAAGCCCGACAATGTCGTAATACCTTCTGCTTGGTTCGTTACCCCCGCAATGGACGATCATCCTCTTATTGCACCTGCCCTGAGTGGGGCAAATGCTAAGTTTGTGGGCATGCAGTGGCCGTCGCCCGCAGGTACGACGAGGATAGAAAACCTGAGGCGATCGAGCAATGGAAAGCTGTAAGAGTATACTTCAGAGGTGCGAAGCGCCATCGGAAGCGGGATGGACAAATCGACGAGAGTGTGCTTCCTCCGGGAGCACGCAATGGTCTTAGGTATGGAGGATCGACCGCCTCTAGACGGCCGAAGAAACGCAGTCAATCACGAGCCAGAGGTCCTCAGACACCGGAGATGCAGCCCCCGGTGCCGAAGCGTGTGAAGATTGTGATTAAAGGAACGGATTGTGATTAAAGGATAAGGCCCTCATCCTACCCTGGGCAGAATGCTAGTTTGTAGCGAGCTGTTCACCTGGTGACCTTCACCTATAATTACCATGTATCTTTTCCTTCTAACTTTTGTTGTGTCAGTTCACGGGGACCGTGACTCACAGTCCGTGAGAGCAATACTTCTCTGCAAGCTGTCGCTGTTGCGTATACCCAGAGTCCCTGAAGAAAAACGTATAATTGATAGCTGAGTCTCGCCGAAATATTACCTGCCTGTTGGTGAGCCCATCGGCTACATCCCGTTGGACCGGATGAGCTATATAAACAGTTTTCCTCTACGTGGAAGTAGCCACGGGATGGTATCACACTGATTCTATAACCAACGCTAACTCATCTGAGATCTTCACTGAGGATCGTCCGCCTGCGTTCGTAGTATCCAAACCATCGAATTGATCACGGGTAATGATAAGAATTGTGGACTCTGCATACCAAAGGGCTGGTACTCATTAATATTCGATACTAGATCAACAGTTCATAATGAACTTGATACTATGAACTTTTGTGAGAAGGTGCGCGCGCAGGAAAAAATGCGCGAAAAAATGTAGGCCCTGGGGATCGAACCTGCGTCAAAATGGGGTTGCATACTCAACCCTGTCCCGGAACTGTTACCCAGGTCAACCACCCTGAGGGTGGCACCCTGAGAATTACCCGCCTGAGTCGAAGCCGACGGAAGACACTTACGGCTTTTACGCTAAGAGTTGAACTGTCAGAGTTCTACTGCTTCCTTTTAAAAAGACCCTGTGTGATACAGGCTGTATCATACAGCCCACCCTCGATCGCCAAGTGTGTAGTACTGTGTACCACTCTCTGGCCTAGTGGATGGACCGCCGGATGTAGTATCATAGCACACGGCGGTCAATCACGCGGCGTGATTCACGTTCATTTAGTCCACGAACGCCTTTGAATTTCTGCTCACATCATCTATAGAGTACCGTTGAGACATTGAAATTCAAAGCTCGAAGAGTGCCTCAAGAACGTCGCATCATTGAGAAGGCCTAGAATAGAGAGACAGGAAGCCTGAGAGGCAGGAAGCTCGAAATGCTCATAGAGGGATTCTATTTACAGAGTCTCTCACGGTGAGAGACTCTCACTGAGAGTCCCTCCAGTCATGACGAAAACCTAGCAGGCATTAACCGAGAAACTAGTCGTTTGTTGTTACGAAGAAGATTTACCGACTGATCGGTAACATTGACGTTGCGTTCAGGAAGCACTCTCAGTGAAAAGGAAACACGAAGCAGATTCAAAAAGCACAGGACCACAGCACAACGCAACAAATTAAACAAGAGAAGCACTCATGACGGGAAAAATACAACCAGGGTGTCGAACAAGGACAACAACCTACGGTGGTCGACTTTTCCAACTATTCTGCGGGATAATATTATCCGAAAACGGAACTTTCCCAACCCAGTTGAGAATGACTAGCAGAAATCACAACGGGGTTCAACACACGTTGACAAAGTACATTTACCCCTGGTATACGAGTTGAAAGTGTACGACTATTATGTGTACGGGTGTTATATGTACGGGTATTACGTATACGAGCATCATGTATACGAGTTTTATATGTACGAATCTCTCGTGTATGAGTATTTTGTGTATGACTATTCGGTGTACGAGTATTTCGTGTACGATTAGGAAGTGTATGAGTATTGGAGACATGAGTCGAAAATGTACGACTATTTGGTGTACGAAACATGAACATCCCGGGGGTTGACGGCAACGTGCAACAAATAGCCGTGATCCGTACAATCGATCGAAATGATAGCTCTGAGCTATTAGCTCAGAACCGCACGACTTTTCTTAAGCTAGTCGGGTCAGCTTAAGAAATATCCACTGACGTTAGTCGTGCGCGTCACCCGCCGTTATTTCGGTTACCCTGGACGGAACTTTCGTATAATCGGAAGTACCGGCTGTGAGTGGCGGCAGCTGGAACACCTCGACTGATGTAGGGTCGCATCTGCTGAAAGAAATGCAAGGTCTCATGCCCACCCGGTGATACAGGGTACGTCCGTACGCAGGGCCCTGACGCTATGGCGTGGCGACATAGCTGAATGGTTTAGTGGAATCCTGAGATTCTGCCAATAATAACACTGATAAAGTCATCAACTAGCGTCAGGCTAAGCTTAGGAGCCATAGTTGTGCACTTGCACAACTACATCTCCCTCCCCTAAGAGACGGAAGCGTACAGTGACAATGAAAACGATAAAAAAAGCTAAGAAGTAGAATCATCATTTACAACAACAGTATTATCATCATCGTCATCATCATCGATATAAAAACGAGCATCTCTGAGGACCTTAGCTTCATCACATACGTAAGGACAGGATCAAACAAATAGAAAAATAAACACAGCTTTGAGTCTTTTCCTTCTCTTGACAGGATAAAAGTAACTATCACTCATGAAAAGTTTACTGCTATTAATGAAAGGCTCATTCTGCTTAACACCTGACATCGCAGTAGTAGCCATACAATACCACTCATTCTGATAAATAGTATGAACAATGGGATCAGCAGGAACAGCAAGGGTCGGTTTGTCAGGCAAGAATAATAGTACTGAATCGAAATTAATGCAGTCTCTATTCTCAGGATGAACAACTTTGAGAACTTTGGGTTCAATATTATCAACATGACCCATAATAGTACCGCTATCATCATCATCGTCCATAGTTCCCATCGCATCTTTGTCGCAGACCAGATTATCACATTCGCTATCCTCGGATACCGGATGTACAACTTGCTCAGAGTCAATCTTGCCAATACTGGTCACAGTGAACGGTGTCGAACCAGCTATAAAAGCAGCAGCAGTGGCAGTAATAATAACATCATCACCCACAGATCTTTCCTGGGAACCCATCCTATCGCGCACATCCTTAATGGAAACGTTGGCAGAACGATACAACTGGGGACGAGTATCTTCAATACTCTCCATATAATCGCACCAAGTCAATATACCAGCAACAGTCGTCTTCTTATCTTCTCTTCGCACTTCTCAGCAAATTCTTCATCAGTAACATATCGTAAAAGGTAAACGTTCTCTACACCAAAGGCATGAGCAATCTGCAAGCCGACAGGGTTCACCGAGGGCTCAGAAGACGGGTTCTCCACCATGTTAACCATTAGGGAACTCAAGTCAATGGTTTAGTGGAATCCTGAGATTCTGCCAATAATAACACTGATAAAGTCATCAACTAGCGTCAGGCTAAGGTTAGGAGCCATAGTTGTGCACTTGCACAACTACAGTGACGCGTCCCCTCAAAACCTGAAAGTATATTCACAGAATTGGGGCTGGATTTGATTTCTTCGGGAACTTGAGGGCCTCAAGTTAAGGCTATCTTCACTCTGTAGTCCTTCGGGGGTGTACTCGTGGATGATCGCTGGTCTCTTCTAGCGCTTTCAGTTTTCGTTAGTAGATAGTCCGACTGGTGACGGTAGCGGCCTAGGAATGGCTCTCCATCTGCAATTCGCTTGAGTGGCCTGGTTTCAAGCCGGACTTGGTAGAAATTGGTTCAAGTTAGTGACGAGCGTGGCTTCCTGAGAGGTCGATGTCGTTATAGCCTCGCGGCTTCTGCACAGACAATAACCTTTTGTCGATGGCCACTTCTGTATGTGCGCGAATTGTGCAAATTTTCATGATCCGCGAAGATCGGATCTCACGCTGGTCCATTTAAGGACTAGGTCAGTAACAATTGACACAGTTGTTCTGATCAATTCGGATGCAGTTCGCAGATCGAACCATCTGAGTCGGAAGATCCGACGTTATGTAGCAACATCGGCTGCCAAGCTGCTCCTTGCAAAGATGAAGGTTTGCCTTTGTCGGAGTTGAAAACCCCTATGTTAGCTGGTTGTGACTAACACTTTACCAGCAATTTCAACACCTGTCGGGCAGGTTGTAGCTGCCCCTGTGTTGAGTTTCTCCTAACACTTTTTATCGAGTCCTAGTGTTGAAGAAGCCATAAGAGAAAAACTGTTTTTCTCAACACTGCAAAGGTCTTTTTAAACACCTAAGAACCTCCTCATCATGAGGAGGTACCATGAGGAGCTCATGGTACGCGTCCTTAGTAAGGACTCCTTACCGAGGCTGCCGGGCAGCCTCGTAACGGAGAGCAACATGCTTCCCAGAAGTGGATAGAACTGTCAGTTCTGAACTGACCGAGTCACCTGAGAGCCTCGAATTAGTGATGAGGCAAAACCGAATAGGCCGGAAACATAGAGTTCAACATCCCTCAAGCAGGGAACACACATCGGAAAGAAGAGAGATCAGAAATGCGATTAATTCTTACCCATTCTCAAGCCGTTTTCTCCCCAGTACGATTCTAGCCGAGGTGTCTGGGGAAAGAGATATCGTAAAAAGAAGTTCCAGTTAACGAATCGTGAGAGCAGACAGGCTCGTACTCGGTAGACTACCGATGGTAGTTCGAAGAAGTAGACGAGTGTTGCGCCTGCAGGCTGCAGCCTGCAGCAGCGCATTCCCTTCCAAGTGTAGCACTATGTGCTCGGTGCGCCGATGGAGGCTCCGGGTTCGATCCCGAGCCTTGGCATTATTATTGTATTTTCTTTGATTATTGTGACGGGCTGTCTATTATGATTCTTAAGTGATTCACTCAGCCTAACACAATGACGCTAGTGGAGAGTAGTTTCCTCCATTACGAAAACTATGAGTTTGCAGGTTTATTTTCCTCCTCTGGTTGTGTTCCAATGAGTAATCAAGGAGATAACAGCCCTTCCACTAATAAGAAGACGTACAAGGATGCCGTCCTCCAAGATGATGCACCGTCCGGCACTGGAGTCGTTATGAGCCCTAATACTGCTGCTTCCCCTACGCTCGAGGTTTATCCTAGTCTGGAGCCTCTGTTGGCTATTACGGGTGGTAGTAAGGGTCCTTCGCTTGAACCCGGTGAGGCTTCGGCTTCTGTTGTTTCTGAACCTTGTGGTTTAAGGAATGGTATGCTACTTATTATACTTCTAAGGATTGGTCAAATCCTGACTGTACCCCTGATTTTTTTGTTGGTAAAACCTTTGATGGCTCCGACGCTCTCCTCAATGAGTTTAATGATGTCTTCTTTGAAACCGTTAAGAAGGTTTTGGGCGTTGATGGTACTAATCCTTGGCTCGTGGCTAATCCCCTTCCACCCCATGAATCGTCTTCCTGGTCGTCCTCATCTTCCTCTTCGAAGAAATGGGATCATGGTTGTGATGTGGTGGCTTTCTGCAAGGATTGGTCCTTGGAGCCTTATGAAGGGATTCCTTCTACTTCTCAAGGTGAGTATTGGTGGTCGCAAGTTTCTGCTAAACTTAATACTGCCCAAGCAAAGTGTCCTCACCCAGCTCTCATATTGGCTACTCTGGTTTATTTGGTACCTTCCTCACTGACTAAGGAGTTACGGGATAAGTGGTTGGTTCTTATATCCAATTCTTCAGAACCCTCTGGCTCTGTTATTACTAAGTGGGTCCCTTATGTTGGAACGTCCGAATATCAGGTGGATTCTTGGTCTGAGGAGAAGCAACGTAAATGGACTTTTGGATAGGAAGCTATTCACTGACTATATGAAGGAGTCATGCCGTAATCTGAGTATTATGCTGAGTAAGAGGTTTGTTGTCCCAGAAGCAGATTTGTTGGCGTCTAAGATATCTGAATATTTGAATATGAAATGGACTACTATTAAATTTGGAGTTGTTAGATTTAATGATATTGTTATGATGGAGAGCCAAGTTTTTACGACCTTAGCCAAGCTATATAAGGGAGATATTTATGAGATTCTTTCTTATGCGTCAAGGTTGAAGGTTATGATGGAGCTTATTTATCATCCTTTGGAAGTTATGATTACTGATGATAGTTTAATTTCGGTTAGACAAATGCTTTATGAAGCTATGTCTTTCTCATATATGGTTTATGGACAGACTGACTATCCGAAGGAGCCTAAGCTAGTTTTCCAGCAGTTACTTACTATTCTGAACAAGGTGGACTATGGTGTATCGTTATGTACTTATGACTATTTTTCTGCCAAGTTCTACGAGGCCGAGAAAGCGTTTAAGAATTCTAAGAAGGACGATTACCAGAAGCCTAACTTTAAGAAGAACAAGGGTAACAAGGGCAAGAATGCTTATGTTAAGAAGGTTAATGAAGTCTATGATAATGTTAGTATCAAGAGGGCTGATGGATCATTACAAAAGATTCGTGGTACTTATGACACTGGTTCTAATATATCGTTGGTTAGACGCTCTATTGTTGACCAAGTCAAAGAGTGCCCGCCGATTACGATTAAGGGTATTAAGGACTGCGTCTTCAAGGAGAAGGCAACTATATCCGCTTGCCCTGAGGGCAATCCGGAGGAGGTTTTTACTTTCGAGGCTTATGTGGTCCCTGATGATACCTTTAGAGATGACTGTGAATTAATATTGGCTCGTCAGATATCTATTGACAGTCAGGGTTTTTGCAAGGCATTTGTGAAAGTACCAGCGAAGTAAAATCAGAGGTTGAAGCCGACTCTTTGCTATCCCCAAAGAGTAAAGCTGAACTTTCTTCTTCTTCCTCCTCTTCTTCCTCTTATTCTCATATGACAACATTTGGTGGTGGCTCTCTATCTAATGTATTATTTTCTAAGCCTCAAAAACGTAATCGAAGAGGCCAAAGAGCAAGAAGGGCTAGACGACGTCTACGGAGTCAATCCCAACGAGCTACTTATGCTTCTTTTTATAATCCTATTATGTTACAGCCTTCATCTAATGAAGGTTTATCTAATCAATTTTCCAAGAAGGATTGGCAACATCCTTCTGAGCGAGACCGGTTACCTCCCTCTTCTACGGCATCTCAGCCTTCCCTTGCGGATGGTTCGCCTTATCATATGGTTGGATCTGCTCAATCCCGATTGGATGGTCAACACCGGTCAACCCCCTCTTCTTCGGCGTCACAGCCTGTCTATATGGAAGGTTCACGCCTCTCTCCACTTGAGTCTGGACGACAAGGTTTTAAGGAACAGCCTTGGTCACCCTCATCTCCTGCGACATTACAGCCTTCTGCTATTGAAGGTTTGTCTAACTATCAGCCTCAGCCTGTATCGCGAGGTTTAACTGATCAACCTTTGCCGTCTTCCTCTTCTATGACGCCTCAGCCCCTATGTGATGAAGGGTTACGTTGTCATACTCAGGATATTGACAAGCAAGGTCGTGGAGAGCAGCCTTTGCTGCCCTCCCCTTCAACTTTGTCACAGCCTTCACTTAATGAAGGTTCACAACAAGACCCTGACGGCCCTTGTCCTTCTTTGTCTCCCTCGACGATTCGAGAAGCTTTAGACTCTAAGAAAAGATCGCTATCGTTGTCCTCTAGCCCAATGGATGAGTATGATGACTTCGATTTGACTAAGTCTGAGCTTCATCTACTAGGCCCTAGTAAGGATGAAGTTAAACGACAACGATGTTTTCGGGTTATCGACGAGAAGATGATCCAGAATCATGAGTCCTTGGCTGACCTGTTCACGGAAGAAAAGATCATTTCTATCACAAAGAAGCTTTTGGACAAGGTCTCTAAAGGCCCTGGTATTACTATTCCTTATACTGATGGTATGGTTGCTAAAGTTCGCCGACTACATCCTGATGAACGACGAGATACTTCTCTTCAAGACTTCGCAGTAGAGATCCATTTCAATGAGAAGACTCTCAAGCAGGTTAAGAGCGAGATTAACAACAACCCCCAAAAGAAGAAGGAGTTTAATCGACTTCAACAACAGCAAGCTCGAGGATATGATTATTCCAAGAAGCTTATTCGTGAGTTGGCCCCCGAATTCAAGGAGCAAATGGATCTTGAGATTGACCAATTCCTACAACTAGGCTATTGGGAACCAGTATCCAAAGAAGAGTTGGCTAATATTGATAAGTCGAAGGTTATTATATCGAGACCCTTGGTCCAAGGATCCCATAAAACTACCCGGTGTAGACTGGTATCCGACGCCCGGTATGTTAACTTCTTTACCCCTAAAGCTGGTCGGACTAAAGAAGACCCCTTCTGGATGACTAGTCTGGCACGGTCAAGATACCAAAAAAGGCCATGAGGTCTGGTTTCTAGACTTGAAGAAGGCCTTCTACCGAATCCGTCAAGGAGGGAAGCGAGTGTCCTACCTGAAGTTTAATGGTTTATTTTACAAGAGTTCGAGAATTATATTTGGGGTCCAACATGGACCCTCTTCATTATATGCGGCGACCTTATTGATGGAGCAACTGGCTTATGCGGTTTTCGACATCATCATGGAGCTGCAAGACGAGGAGTCGGTATTATATAATTTCCGCTTTGAAGATAAACCAGTTCACAGAGACGATATTGAGATCACGTTGGCCTACTTCTTTGATGACTTTATGATAAGCGGTCCCCCTTTACTTGTTGAAATCTTCAAGCGGTTATTGGGAGTCGGAGTTACCCTAATCGGTTTCGAATTCCCCCCAGATAAGATGAGTATGGTGGAGGTCGACAAGCCGGAGCGACATTTGGGTTCTATGTGGTCCCTTACTCAAGATCTATCTCTTCGTATCGACTGTATAAACCCAGAGGACGTCCCGGCTACAGAGATTCTACCATTAACTAAAAGAAGAGTCTTCCAACACACAGGCAGGCTTCATGAGACTACCCGAGAACATGGTGTTACCGACTACATCAAGAACGCTCTCAAGATGTGGGCTGGTGTAGTTGGTCTTCCTACTGATAAGAAGTCTTGGAATAAGAAACTACAGGTTTCTAGATTTCAATTGGAGCGGTATAAAGAACTGCTCGATACTGGTCTTACTTATCTGAGAGAGTGTAAAGGCCACTATTCTATTGAAGACAGACGCCAAATTCTTGGTTTCTCTGACTCCTCAAAGGAAGGATGTGCCTTTGCATTGTTTGCCTGTCATGAACTTCATCAAGGACCTGATGCTATTGATATGACGGGCCGTATTACACTTCAAGAAGGTACTTATGTGTTCAAGGAGCACAAGTCTGAATGGAATTGGCACACCAACAGGAAGGAGTTCTATGGTCTAGTCATTCTCTGTGAACGTATCCTTTTCTGGTGTGATCAACTTCATCCCTTACACCAACAGCACTATGGTCCCTATCAGATTACTATATTTACTGATAGTGATGTCTCGAGAGCATGGGCACAACAAGGCTTTGGTAATAAATTTTTGGCTCGCCTTGCCAAAACTGACCAGAATGGTGTGGCCAAGCTGGTAACCCAACTCGATGATATCAAGCAGAAGTTGAAGACCAGAGGGTTCTCTATAAGTTTTGAGCACATACATGCCCAACTTAATGGGGTAGCCGATTTTCTCTCACGCCTGCCTGAGAAGCTGAAGATGCCTGAGCCTATTGTTACTATGGTCGCCAATGACAATGCCCCAGTCTCTGAGACTGATGATCAGATGGACCTACCTTTGGATGATCAATTATCTAATAATTGGATAAGCGACTACGTGGTTCGGTCTATCGATGATGATCTGTCAGATGAAGATGATGATGACTCTGAAGCTGAAGGTTCTATTCTTAATGAGGACGAGTCCATTCATGAAGGACCTATCCCTATTGAGAAGTCAGAGCTTCGTCTCTTTTTGAAGCTTACGGAAGAACAATTCCGAGAACAACTTGGTCCTCTTCAACGAGAGTCTGCGGACATCCTCTACAAGGTCCCGGTGAAGGAATTATTCGCTTATCTTGATGGCGAGACGAGAGGCGGCTCGTTTATCTTCTCCCACTATGAGGATTGTGAGAAGTTGTGCTCTCTGCATAGGCGCTGTGGTCTTGATGAACAACAACGACTGGTCATCCTGGTTAATCACCGAGATTCGCTAGCTAAGGTCTACGTTCCCTCGGGTAAGGCCAGGTCCTACCTCTTCTTCAAGAACCATCATCATCCTCTTTTTGCGGCCCATATTGGTGGTCAGCGGTGCTACGAGAACATTAAGCAGAAGTATTTTTGGCCGAATATGGCTAGAGACATTCGTCGCCTTGTGCAAGGATGTTCCTCGTGCCAAAAGAGTAAAATGTACCACTTTGGCCCCTTCGGCGCGTATACGTTCAGTTCGTTTGGAACCGCCTCCAACGGTTTCAACGGCTGCAGATGGATTTCTTTGCATATAGAGAAGTCTGATAATGTGCCTGATCTCGGTTCATGGTAAGGAGTCAGCCTTGACTATATCTTTACTTTTAGTTAGTATTATTGATTGTGGTACTAAACTGGCAGCTTTGTATCC
>JABANP010000334.1:0-57133 GCA_013115135.1 Perkinsus olseni | reverse complement strand
CAGCCTTCTAGGCTATACTCTCTTTAAAGACCAGTGTTGCAGGGACGGCAAGAGTCAGAGAGCTTCGTACGCGACCCACTGGCTCCAACTAGCTCCCATTAAAGGCGGCAGCTGCACCGCTATAGCCAGCAGGCTCCCGAAACGTTCATCCGCCTCGCGTGATGATCCGTGTGAATGGGCCTCGTGAGAAAACGATCAAAGAAGGAAGGTGCCAAGGAGCGTCTGTCTCTCACACACAACGTTCGAGAAAGTCCCCGGTGCCCATGCTAACTTCATTCTCGCCAACCCCATAGGAACTCACTTGCGGCCAGTGAAGAATCTGGCAAACCCTCCGTCACTAGTGTGCAGCTCCATCACGGTGTTGTCCGATTTTCGTAGTATAGCCGAGCAAGAACCTCTCGGAAGAAGCCGATAAGCCGAGGGAACTCCCACTCGCCTGGGACACAGCGTATGGTGGCTCCTATCGAGAAGGTCACCACAGTTACCGCACGATGACGTCCAGAAGAAGGGCCATCTGCCCCCACCCAACGTTTATCTCCGACCATGGGATCTGGTAGTCATGTACGCGGCCCATCCTAAAGCCGTTGATGCTCCCAAAAGGCCCGGAGTGCCTGCGACGACGGGGGGTCCGAGATGGTCGAGCTGCTACTTGAGTACCAAATCCTGAAGGCCATTGCCAGCACGCTGGTCCTTTTTAGTCTTGATATCTCAGCGCTCGTGTACTCTACTTGGGCTTTAACGCTACCCGTGGCCTCCTCATGGCCGACCAGTTCCACCTGCTCCCTAGTACTAGTCGAAGCTGTGCCGCGCTACTGTAGCTTACAATATAGTCATCGGTCTCCTTATGGAGGTACTCTTCCCGTCGGAGCTGGACCCTCGCCTCCGCTTCCTCTGTCTCTAGACGAGCCTCCAGTTCTTGTGAAGTGTCCTTCAACTCCTCCAACTCCTTCTCCATGCCAGCTATCTGTCGACGATCCGGTTACCCGAGGACCGGCCTCTGATCCCCTACCTCGGCCTCGAGGGCCCGGACGTCGTCATCATCGTCATCCTGCTCGTCACCCTCTGCCACCTGTTGATCCAGCTCTGCCAAGGCGAGCTCGGCCTCAGCTAGCTCCGCCCGTCGCAGCGCCAGTTCTCGCTGCCACAAGGCCACCACCTAGGGCGGGAACTGCCGCAGGGCCTCGATAGATGACCGTTAGTGGACTCACGTCCATCGCACACGGCTCACAGAGGGGCACGCTAGTATCCTTCTCCCGGGCCTCGGGCGGTAGTACAAGAGCAAAGGCACTGCCGAGCAGACTCAGCCGTTCCACTGAGCTCAGATTCTTCCCCTAAGGACGATCGCACACTGGCCCCAGGTACCTCCCCATGACGGTCTACCTTCTCGAGAGCCTCTCGTAGTGAAGCACTCCTCGGGCAGTCTGTTGTTGCCGCCGCTATCCGACCCTCTAGGTCTCGAGCCGCTATCTCGGCCTTGGCCTAATACAACCCATTGTCAAGGACAGTCGATAGTTACGAGAGATGCTTCACACCTGCTTCTCCTGGGTATCGTAATCAACGACCTCCAGCTTGGACTGACAGCGAGTGCAGAGCTGTTGGACACGGCAAGCGGCACCACCAGTTGCCTCAGGAGCCCCCACGGCCTCCTCCGACTCCGGGGCAGGGTGTGAGATCATTCAAAAAATCGGTACTAGGACATGTATTAATTGACCTAGCTCAGGGCGGCAAGGAGGATAGAAAGTAGTCAACAGTATTTGAGAGGAAAAGTACACTTGCAGGGAAAAAGTTTCTACTCACTGTCTCGGCTTCTGACGCATCTTGAATTCTGCCATCTTGAAGGCATGGTCGATCTGAGGGTTCTTGGGGTCAATATCCTGCGCTTTACTCAAGCATTCACAAGCTCCGGCGAAGTCACCTGCAGCACCATCCGCTGGTGACACAGTCCGCCAAGAGAAATCTCAATCCGATGAGCTTTTCTACTTACGAAGCGTTCAGTACCTCTGCCGTGCCGAGCCATTCCCGCGCGGAACCACGACTTGGCTCTTATCCGATCAGGAGCTTCCTCCAGCCCGGCTGCCTTCAAGGCGTCTGTCTCCGCCCTGAAGTCAAGCACATGCTATTCACCCTTCCCTCCCACTTCGCCCTCACTTGTCCAGGTCCCCCAGCTTCAACCAACACTGTGCTCTGTTGGACAGGGCCACGGCCATCCTAGGGTCATGGTCCAATGCGTTCGTGTAGAAAACTACTGCCTGCATAAAGTCGCATTCCTTGAAGGCATCGTTACCTGATAGCACTACTACCACACCACACACCAGGACCTCCCTACCCAGCTCCTTCTGCGACTCGGCTATGTCCTTCTCCGCAGAAGGCTTCGTCTTCTCTCCAAGATCCATCACCGGCAATTGGTCATGGCCGAATCGCTGCATCTTGTCGCTCGTGACTTTGCCATGCTCATCGGACTTGCTCAGGATCTGCTCTGTCATCCCGGTTTCTGCTACCTCCGCACCATTAACCTTCAATCCCGTACAGTTACTACTGCACACTCTGACAGCGCCGGTGATTGACACATCGTTACAGGCGTCGCACTGGACCGTCTCCACCCCTTTAAGGAGACACAAGGAGGAGTTCTTACAGGACCACAGCTCAGCCGTTCCAGTGACCAACTGGCTTTGCACCAAGACCTTGCAGCCCTCGAACTCTTCGATGAACATCTTCAATATTTTATCCACCTCCACGAGAACAGTGCGGTCCTTCACTCCTCGTAGCCTCAGGGCTTTGCCCTCTAGCCCTTTGTCAGATACGTGAATAACTTTGGAATCATCGTCCTTGAGATCACTCGCTTCCAATGTCATCTCATTCTCCTTCATTTTAGCGAGCATCGCAGCCTGAGAGCGGGCACGATCGAGCTGCCGCGAGCGGAGGCGATGGCAGAGCAAGAAATTCTCCGATACTCGAGATCAGACGTTCACTAGTTAGCGGATTCAAGCTCAATGGACAGCCTCGAGACTACCACGAGTCTTAACTCCACCAGCTCAACTCGAGCAGGTTGAAGCCTTTGACTATGACCCCTCACACACGCAAGGTTACTACGGCTAACGGACAGTACCGAAGCAGTACGGGCGGTAGGATGCGCCGAGAAAGTTGAAAAGTTTAGAGTTAGAAATTTAAATCCTGAGGTATTCGAGTACCATTACGTTAGTACCTTCTGTGCAGAGACTTGATTTTGGCGTTCCATCTGTTGCCTAGCCTCGGCCACGGGCCTAGACTGGTCCGCTATTGAGCCCGGCATCTCATCATCATTAACATCTTCACCGAGGCCAGCAGCATAGGAGTCCCACTTGGAGTAGTAATTCGAGAATGAATCAGGCGGTGAGGGAGGTGCCATTGGGGAACTCTGAAAAGTAGCGAAAACTCCCAAAATCTCAAGTACAAATTCCGAGGGAGCGACGAGGGAGCATCTTCGGGAGTGTGGCTGCCCTAAGTAGCAGTTTCGGGTATCGGACGTGCGCACTGCCATCCTCCTCCTCCTCCATTTCCCAGGAACTTCGTAGGTTAACGCCTCCGAGGGTTAAGTCGTTTCCTACCTGTCCTTGGCCTGCTTCCACAACTCACAAGATGCGCTTCCTAAAGGAGAAGTAAATTGTGAGAAGTTGACAAATACTAGCTACGCTCCGCTGCCGGAATGGTGCACGTTTGTGACTTTTCGAGCTCAAATCAGTTCCAAAATGTTACTCAATGATCCTTTCCACAGCCTTCACTCGTGACCTCCTCGTAACCGCCCGTCACCAGCTACCCTCAGGGGCTAGGGGCCTTCGAGTCTTCCCGCAGACACATTACGTTAGTAAGCCTAAAATAGCACGGCCAATTTTCGGTGCGGATGGAGAGAGCGAGTAATGACCTGACACGGGCTGGGAAGACTGGACCGTAGGCCCTCAGGACCTCCACGCTAACGGTGGTCGAAGTATTGGATAAGGAGGAGCTGCCTCGCTACAGAAGGCAGAACTACAGCTACCTTGATGTAGGGCCTGAGGGCTTGAGTCCTCGGGAGGGGGTCATGGCAGGCACAGCTGGAAGCAGAGAGCGGTGTAATAGAGTCTGATGAGGAGGCGGGCGACGAGCTAGACTTTACCAATACCCAACAGCTGCGGACATCTCTCAATTCAATTATGTGGAAGGCCCTCGTGAAGGTTGGTGACTGATGGAGTCACTGGCCGCTACTGTGTGTGTCAGGGAGACTACAATGAGTGGTATAAGAGTAGTAGATTATTCAAGGCCCATAACCTGCCGATGGATGAGACCTCCTATTCTCTGCTAGCCCATGGCCATATACTTTCCCACAGGCATACGGCATCCTCAGCTCTCATGGTGTGTCTGGTGGGTGTCAACGGAAGACAGATTGAATTTTCTGTAGGTTTTGCAAGAGATGAAGGAAGCCGACATGCATCCGGCCCTAGTCAAGCTCAATGAGCGCTTCATCCACGGTTACCTCGAGCTGCAGGATCTGGGCCTAACTCCAGAGAAGACAGCGTGGCAGACCGTGCGTCGGGACTGCTGAGAGCAGCCTTGTGATGCCTTCGTCATAGGTGCTAAGGACTTGCTGGCAGTGCGCGGTTCGACTGAAGCGGAAGCGTCTCCAAAGGGTTAAAGCCTACCTTAAGGACAGAGTCCACGTGGAGGATATGTAATAGCAGAGGACTGAAGGGAAGGGAGATGTGGTCGGTAGGTATAAGTTAGACCGCTCTGACGTCAGAGCTCTTATTGCGGCAGAGCATGATCAGGCTCGGATTCTCATAGCCGCTCACGAAGCACAGGTCCGTGGCAAGCAGGACGTTTCGCTACTGGATGGCAAGGAAGTGAAGGAAATAGCGTTGGAGAGAGCGGAGCTGTAGTAGTGGGATCAAAGGGGCCTCCAACGCGAACCGTTACAGATTGGCACCACCCCCTCGTGGCCGTAAACACAAACGTAGGGCAGGATCGTCCTCTGGGGGGACTGCGGTGTCAGTGCCTTCATCCGAGGTGGGGGTCTTGTCTGAGATCCACTCCGCATCCCCGCTCATCCTCAGCACAAGAGTCGTCCACTTGATACACATATTCCTGATCCGGACTATTTTACAGAGGGGCGGTTCAACGGCGACAACCTGGGAGTCCATCAGCAGCTCGAGCCTGACGTGCTGTCAGAAGGAGAGGATGATGATGACGACCATCAGCATGTACTCTACTGGTGATACTGTTTCCGAATTGGTGTTTCCCTGAATCTTTTGCATTGAGTTCGGAGCGGAGCGTTGTTCGTGGTGGTGATACCTCAGTTGCCTTTCCCTTAGTCGGATGCGTTTGGATTGTGAAATCTTCCGTTACCTCAGTAAAGAGGATCTACGAGTTCTCCAGGTAATCCCTCACAGCTCAGAGTGACCTTCATTCAGCCACGCTCAGGCTCTCGAGGTTGGCCACAAGAATCACGAGCTCGTTCCTCTGCAGCTGGTCGAGAGTATTGCTGGCCTTAAGCGGGGAGGTACTGTCCTTTACTGAGGCTGTTCCGCTGTAGTTTGTGGGCCTGCTCAGGTTGCTTCAAGACCCTACAGAACCTCCTCAAGCACAAACTCGTAGCTCATGATGGGAAGACATACGACGGATATAAACTCACTTATAACGGCTACGACTTCCTAGCCCTCCGGTGGGTTGATCTCTTCCTCCTAGTAAGTCTCATGGGTCTTTTCAGGACACTGATGTCCCGTGGCAACATCGCGGGAGTAGGCCAGAGAGTCGGCGTTGGTAAGGAGAGCGATATTCATGTCTGTACTGATGATGAAGGTGATAGCAGCTTCCCCTCTTCCCTGGTCCATGGGGTACATTTGCGATAGGCCGTCAGCTTGTTATCAAGTTCCACCGCCTTGGAAGAGTCTCCTTCAAGACAGTGAAGGAGAATCGGGATTATCTACAGCATCGTCAGTCGGCGAGCTGGTGGGTCTTGAGTGACACCATTGGTCTTGCCGCTTTGACTGGACTGTCTCAGGATGTACTTAGCTCGATTGGCTGCTGCTAAGGAGTACGCCTACCTCACTGAGCTCTACAAGGCCGGGTTCCCTGTACGTGCCCTCCGCCCGGCTAGTGCTTCAGTGGTCATTGGCAGGTCCCTGAGCCCGTGGGCAGTAACCGACATGCTATTGTGATGGAGTACCTTGATGATGCCACACCTATGTGTCAAATACGGAAGCTGGAAAAGCCTGAGATACTTCTGGAAAGATGCATGTAGTAAATGATAATTCATCATATCAGTATACGTTATCGTCTCAATCTTCTGGATAGTGCACAAGAATTCTACTGTGAACCGCCCTCCTTGGATTTAAGATAGCTTTCCAGTATCCCCCGTAACGTTGGAGGGGCAGTTAGACTTATACTTACAGGATACAGAAGGATACTCACGCCCGAGAGTTATCAATGGTAAACCTCGAGTAACCATTGGTAACCCTCGGGCTTAATAACTCACCATGGAATGGTCTCAAGGTTCTCCTTATATTACGTTCTACGATCTTACGGTCATCCCGTCTGCCTGAGGCTCGTTGCTAGGTTATGGGGTCATCTCCCTCAGGTCCCTACTCCTGAGTATTGCCCAGAGCGGTGTAATCCACGGTGACTTCAATGAATTCAATCTCCTCATACGGACAGTGTATGATAGTTACCATGGTAGCTTCGATAGGCTTTGACTTATCCTCTCTTACAGGCGGGAAGACCCTCTTGATGAGCTCAGTGAAGTTGAGGACTACGAGGTCTACGTTATTGATTTTCCTCAAGTTCTCTCGGTCGAGAATCCCGACGCTAAGCGCATCTTTGAGAGGTATCATAAGCCCCTCTGTAAACCAGCCTTCAGGCTGTATCATCGATCAGGGATGTTGAGTGCATTGCTACCTACTTCGCCAAGAACCACAAGTATGTGGTGGATACCGTTCCCTCCTTTGAGGACGATGTTCTCCCTGTTTATCGTGCCAAGACGAAGGTGGACGGCATCAACCTGTCCGGCGTTATCACGGAAGGAGAGGATAAGCTTCTCATGGACAGCTGCGCGGTAGACACTAGTTGGTCGCCACTCCCTAGCCATTACCGGGACTTCAGGCATTCACTGAGCTCGACCAGGAGGACTGTCCTGACTTAGCGGAGGGCAACGAGACAATCGATGATCTGCTGGCAGAGATGGAAGGGGATGAGGACAAGAAGTCCCCTGAGGAGAATGGAGGAGCTGATAGCGATGAGCAGGGGGTGAGTGCTGCAGCGTTGGCGACGGCCTCGAGGAGAGCTCCTTGTTCTCAGTCGACGGCATCCGAATGGGAGGACCGCGATGAGAAGCGACGTATCATCAAGAGCCAAAACCACGTTTTGCGGAGACAGAGGCGAAAGCCCCAGGAGAAGGACGTCCGGGCGAAGGTAGCCTCGATGATATTGGCCGTCCCTCCTTGTTATCGGCCGACAGGTGAATCGTCAATTACGATCCAAGAACAAGGCCAAGCCTAATGTACAGAAATCTCGGGAAGCTAGACAGAACCAGCGAGAGATCAAGGAGAACAGCTCTCTTGGTTCGTGGTTCTAGTCGTCATCTACCGAAGGTGTCCTTTCCTCTTTTCGACTGGTCTGCATCATATTCTCCCCTACCTCAACGTACTCCTGTTTCTTATGAGATGCCTTGCTCTGCGTCGCTAACACCATTCTGTGGGAAGTCCCCTCTCATGAGGGACTTAGCCTTTAGTGGGTGTATTGTTGTTTTCAATGCTGATTAGCAAGATAACTTCGCTCAAGTTGCTCCTGCCAGCTTCGTTAGCGAACCGAGCTGAGTTGACGGATGTCGAAGAGAAACAGACCTCTTGTTTGAAGCGTCGTCGATCAACCATCCCGAGGGTCTCCGGCGGCAAGCCTGAACTGCCAGAAATCATCGCTATCAATGCGGCTCGGTCTCGCGGTGAGCAAGTGGTGACACTATGTTTGCCCACGTAGAGTTCTTCTTTACAGGCATACACCGCGGTAGGACCTCGTTGGCATCCCTCACGCCTCGTGAAACCGTTAATGATATCAGAAAGGGACTCGAAGTGGAAGGCACCGTTCAACCGCTCACTCGGGTACTCATCGATCCTCTGTCGCTCCGCTAACCCTCCCATGCAGCGCGGTGGTATCTTGAGAATTCACTGCTCCTCAGAGACAGTCGATTGCACTACCTCACCATCGCCAGTTCCCCTTACCTGTGGCTCGCCCTAGCAAGGTGTACAGGAAGCGATCACCGGGACAACAGCAAAGGACCAGTACGTCTCCCACTCGCTGCAATGTCCTTGCTCCCTGTCCTGATCTGTGCTGTACGTAGGAGATGCGGGGCCCACCGGGCCGTACTCGGGCGACCCGGATGGAGTAGTGAGTATGAGAAGGCTTGAAGCACAACCGTCCAGCAAAAGGCCTAGCAATTATTCGAAACGTGTTAGCGTCAAGAAAGTCGTACCGGTGGAAGCAGTAAATACACTGAGGCGTGTGGGGGCGAAGCCGTCGGCCTTGAAGAGAGAGGACGTGACGATCGATGAGCAACCTCCAGGAGCACCTGTTCAAGACGGGTGTACAGACATGCTGGCTCCCAGTGGCGCTATTCGACGGGCACAATCCTTGGGTCGAGGCCTGACGTTCCCTGATACTGATATCCCCTTCTCGAAGAACAGGGCTGCTCTGATGGCCGCGATTGCCAGAGAGGAAGGTCTCGCTAGCCTACCCCCTGGTGAGCCCGATTTCCTGTCTCACTGGTTTCCAATGGTGCCATAGGTCACCTCCTGAGCTACGCTGATGCCATACAAAATGTGGAGGGTAATTGAGAGCCATTCCCTCTTCCTCCTCACCAGTGGATCTGGCCTCAGGCAAATGCTTCAGCATAGTCCTCTGCGCCGGCAACAACCACAGCGCGATAGAAGGAATGCTGGGTCGAACGCGTCCCTGGTGGAGAGTAGTGGTGACGCATCAAGGAAGTTACTCTGAGTTCTGCTATAGTAAGGGTGACGCTTCACCTCTCTCACCCAGCAACGAGCGAATGTCAGGCATGTTCAACTTGAAGTGGAAACAAAGTCTTCCTAATGCTACGGAGACTCTGCGCCGGATGGCCAACTCCCAGGATCTGGGCGGCACCACCGTATGCCAACCGCAGCTTGTTAACTACTTCGGTGGTTGTCATGAACTCTGTGGGGCATTGAAGGGCCTCCCCAATGACAACCACTTTTTCTCGTCCCCAGGCACAAAGGCTGCTCTCTTGCGTAACCTGGCTCGGTATTGTGGAGAGGTCAACTTGAATCTGTGGGACGTAAGGTTCGGTACCATACGGTGCAGAGGATGATTTATTCTTCAACAGATAATACCGGTGTCGGTAATAATCTCCTTGAAGCGCACAGATCATCATGTTGCTGTCCCGGGGGAAGCATCCTCCGGGCTCGAGGATTTCACTCTCGCCACCGAAGTCATGACCAAGGTGAAACGTCTCCCCATAGTCGCTGAGGCTGTGCCGACGTCCCGCTAGGTTTGCTCTTGTGATGCGGCAGAGGAGGGAGCAGCAGAGCCCGCGGATGATACTTCACCTCGGAGAGATGATATCTGTGTAAGGACTGAGGCTAGGCTTTACTCGCCCGGGGCGAGTCGCCCCTAGACTTCCTGCAGCAGATTGATAGTTCCTTTTGAACGCTAGGGAGAGTTCGACTGTTGATGTGCACTGTGTTCAGATTCGAGTCTCGAGTAACCTGTGTGCCGGCTCTAATCGGTTCCTCCTCCGAAAGGGCATGGACCAACCTCACAACGTGTCTCGTCTGGTCAGCCTTGCAGCACCGCCTGTATTCATCAAGTGTGCTTATTACCCGTCAGATCTCAAGTCGATCGGTCAGTGCTACGAACCTACGGTCCAGTCTTACAGTGAAGTACTCCATGCCGTCCTGCTTCGTGCCGGCAGCCCCTGACGTTGAACCCCAATGGATGCTCAAGCCTGCGGCCCTCAGCCGTGGTCGTGGAATCAAGGTGACTTCAGCAGTGGTGAAGCTTACTATCGTACCGTCTCTCGCTGTACGGCAGGTTATTCGTACTGCAGCGGAGCTCCGCCGAGCCGTGTTCAAAAGAGATGGCCCTCATTATAAAATGCTACGCCGTCTCAGTTTCCCAGAGTCCACGGAAGTAGTCCCTCTCCCTGTACCGGAAGCTCTGCGTGTCTTTCGATATTATCAGGTCGGCGATCTACGGCGAGCCCGCAGCTCGAGTCCCGGCCCGGTTGGAAAGACCGAAATCAAAGGAGGCTTGTAGAAGATCTCTGTCTAAGTCGTTCCTTCGACTGTTTCCTCTTAGGGACGCGGCTACCTCGGAGGTACCCCAGCTCTGCAACGCCGACAAGGCTCAAGAGGACACCGATGGCCCAGAGTAACGCTCGTCTCTTGCCCAACTATGTCGCATCATTTTTGCTTCGTTTTCGTGCGAAATTCTTTCACAGATCCAGCAGTGTGGTCTCAACTACGGCGAGCACAGTTCCCTCGCACACTAAGGGCGAGGAGAACGCCGACGTCGAAGGAACAGAATGCGGGCAGAAGGAGTAAGTTTGGTGCACTTTGCGATCAGATGGGCCGCTAGATATTCGCCATTATGCTATTCATGGGACGCGGTCAGCTGAATATCATGTTAGGACGACCACATCAGCTGCTCAAGGAAACTCGGCTCAAGTGGCCGCGAAGAACGGGAAGAGCAAGGAGAGTAAAGGGGCCGTTGCCAACTGGGTTCTACAAAAGTATGCACACGCCCTGGAGGGAACGTGGTCCCTGGCATCACGATCAGCAGATACATCGATCGGCCGATGCTCATCAACCAGCGCAAGTTCGACATTCGTATGTGGCTTGTTTTGACACCGACTCTCCACGCCTACTGTTACCGAGAAGGCTATGTACGGACGGCATCGGTGAGTTCGTCTTTCATGCGCTCGACCACTACGATGTATTCTGGCAGGTACAGTACGATCCGTCTCGAAAGAATGGTGAAGGTGATAAGATGATGCACCTCTGCAACAACGCCATCCAGAAACGCGGAGACAACTACGGCCAATACGAGGACGGCAATCAGATGTCCTTCGATGACTTGCAAGCTTATGCTGATGAGAATGCTGGGGGACCCAGCTGCCCACCGAGGCTTGATGTGCACGGCGAGATGCGCTCAGCCATGTATAGAGCAATGGCGATATCATTGCATGCCACGCTGAGACAATTTCGCTCGCCCAACAGTAACTCATTCCAGATCTTCGGATATGACTTCATGATAGATGAGAATGGTGGCGTATGGCTTATTGAAGTGAATTCAAACCCATGTTTAGAGGAGTCTTCAACGATACTCGAAAAATACGTACCGGAGATGCTCAACGGTGTCTTTTCCCTCTGCGTGGATCCGTACGCTAGACCCCGGGGCAGCGCTGCAAATCGTAGGCCTGAGTGGCGAAAATTGTGCAGCTCTGATAGCGACTGCTCGGTCCGAGACAAGTTTGATCTCGTGTGTTGCGGAAATGTACCGCACAGTGGGGTCGCTGGTCTTGATGGTACGGCTAGGTTGCGAGGGTCCAGGGATAAAGGGGGCCCGTCGGCGCGCACCTCGAACAAGTACAAAGATGAAAGCTTCACGTGCAAATGGTGCAATCCCGAGCAAACTATCTCTAAATAAGGACGTTATTAAGTATGTCAGCGAGCGATGGCTCTTTAGTGACTAATTGTCAAGATGTTCTTCCCTGCTGTTTCGGATCGCGCGATTTCATCGCTGTACACTAATGGTGCTTTTCACCTCTCCCGTTGACAAGCGAATTCCAAGCGAAATCCCGCGCTCTTTTCACAACTTTTTTATAAATTCCTCGAGACTTTTGTTTTCGTTTGTGATACCATTAGCGAGTATTTCACATATCATGCCAACTGTTGACCCATCATACAATGTCGCGTTCTAGTGTCATAAGATTTTGTACCTCCGCACATCACCCAGGACTCGATGATATACTGTTCATCGAGTGAGCAAAAGTCGGGCCTCACTTCACGATGCATACAAATGACCCGGCTGCCAGCTTGTTGGGACTCGTCAGAACAGGACTGTTCCGTCGTTCTAGAAATACTGACCCGAGCTAGGCGTCAGCGCCGATGACAATACACACTTGTGCTAGCAGTCAATTCTTCTGCTCCTCTTCTCTGATGCCATCTGGCGACGTGAAGGTTGAGTTCTTCTATGATGTTATATCACCCTACACTTACCTCGCTTGGCAGACCTTAAAGCAATACCGTAGGTGTGACGATACACAGGCAGTATCCATCTCATGGTCGTAGGTACCGCATGGAATGTTGATGTTGTATTACGTCCGGTATTCCTGGGTGGAATCATGAAGGGGAGCAAGAATCGTCCACCAGCGATGGTCCCCAACAAGGGGAAGTACATGCAGGAAGATCTCCGGTATCCTCGACACCTGTCGAACGGCAGTTGTTATCACCGCCGGCAGGAGAGCGGCTCGGATCCTCGATGTTCTCATGCTCCGCGCGCCGAGGAACTTCTTCAGTCAGGTGGCGTTGCAGATTTTAACTGTTCAGAGGTGAGGGGCTTCTGTATGGGTTATCGTCATACTGATGAGCTTACAGATTGCTGGCAGCCGCATCGGACCAGAAGACTAGAGAGAAGCTCACCGAGTCGGCCTTCAAAGCACTCTGGGAGGACAACAGTCTCAGGGACTCGCAGAACAATCTGATGGAGATCAGTGAGTCGGCCAAGTGTGGTGTCATCTTTTAGAGAGTTGCAGATGATGAATTCTTACGTGGGATATGCGGAAGCGCTGGTCTGGACGGAACAGCCGCCGATAAGATGATCGAGGAGTCAAAGACGGTTGGTAAGGCCGACCTTGTTCAGGCGACAGACGAGGCGTTGGAGGTCACCCGAGTCGGAAGTTCGATGTATCGGACACTTCTATTTTCAGAAGTATCACTCCTTCGGTTCGCCTACCATCGTCGTCCATGCGTGCGACAAGCCACACACATTCTTCGGCGGAGATCGCTGGGAGCATATCGCCCATCTGCTCAATAAGGAGTATCACGGCATCAATCCGGCAAGAAAACTCGGGTCCAGTGGTAGCCGACTGTGATTCCGTTCTACAAGACAACTCTTAGTTAGCTTATTGATGGTTTCATGTGACCACTGAGAAAGTATTCCAGTTCGGGGCAAAGGCTGGTCAATTTGGATCATGCAGCGCGAATAGTTGATGCGGAGCACCAATCCTGCACTCAACACGGATGACGAGGCTCGCTCTTGTTGGAGGCTCAACTACGTGCACCGACCGTGATATATACGCATTTCTCGGATTGGGCTGTCTCAGTTTGTCTTCTCTCTCTTGGAAGACAACATTCGCATGTTGTCTGCTCAGGCTATGATCACGCAAGGGGGATTGCTTGCTGCGATAGATGTGCTGTTCTGGCGTGGAGAGGTTTATCCTTATTACACATGATTGATGAGAAATCTAGCGGATGCCCGATAAATCTGCAAAATGCAATGGGGTATCTTGGCGTTGAAGATATGTACCGCGCGGTGAAGAGGATCTTACAAGCGTTTCAAAGATATTCTTTTTTCTATTCTATGACCACATTTAAGGACTCTTAAGCAACGAGATCAGTGGTGGGTCACTGTAATCTCCTTTATTTCGAAATCCGGTCACGTGGACCACGTGGTAATCCTGTCAGTTGGACTTTTTTGACGTTCCCCTCTATGAAATCTGCCGCGTTTTTTGCTATCATCATTGGTGCCTCGGCCACCTATTACAGCTGTCAAGATATGTGCGAGTCGCATGAGGCATGCGCCGCCTCCAAGTACGGGTCCTACTGCAAGAGCAACGGCGTCTGCTTCGGTTTCTACCACAAGGATGATGGCTATTGCTTCCAACCTGCCGAGCAAGAGTCGTGTGATGACATCACTCTAATGCCTGTCTACTGCCCTGAGCATGAAGTGCCCGAGCCCACCTGTCAGGACGTTTGCAACGACCTCGACCAGTGCCGCATGTCCAAGTGGGGATCGTACTGCAAGACGTGGCAGGAACCCAAGGTGTGTTTCGGTATCATCAAGAAGGCTGATGGTTCCTTATGCTTCGCTCCCACTGATGAGCATTGTGAGGGCGAGCCCTATTACTGTTAGCTTTTTACCTAGAGTGTGATTAGCCAATGTTTAATTTCAGTAGTTCCGGATCAATATGATATTGTAGACTCTCGGATGCAATCAATATTTTAGCTTTTGGGTAAAAAGTGCATTTAGTTGGGAAGATAGCGGGAAGGTCTTCGGAGTTGGTCGATCGTGTGGCCAAGCTTCCATTTTTCCGAAATGCCGAGTATGCTATCTGATGCTGTTGGCATAAGCGTAAGGGGCCTGTACAGTCGGCAACTCGGTAAGAGTTGCATTCAAAGTTTCGTAAGTTCTTAAATCATTAAACTTTGACTATTTCAATCGAAATCGGGGCTCAGATCGATGTGAGTCGCGAGTTGGATAGGACTTGATCCGCACACGGCTGTGTATGAGGTGATCAGCCGATCGTGTTACCCAGAGTGGTGATACGGCTGCGGAACATAATTGTGACGGTGCGCGTCACGTCATCGGAGCAATGGAAACTTCCATGCGCAACAGGTAGTTTGAGTTCAGCACGCAATAAAGTGATTATTCATGGTGTTCATTCGTCCATCAAAAATTGAGTTCATGAGATTGAAAGAGAATTCACAGACCAAATGTTGAGGATTTCATTCAGCGAGATTTGAAGGGAAGTGAGAATGGAAGTTTGAAAGATGTTTTACTGGGTAATTTCAAGTGGCGTCTCAGGAAGGATTTCCGCTGGTATGCCCTACCCACGATTGCCTCACGATAGCGACCACACATGCCTTTGTAACTGCCGTACTTCTTCTGCAATGCGCGCAGTACTTCTGAGCAAACTTTCTCCGGCTTCTTGGTCTTTCCCGCCGAGAGTTTTAAACTGAAGTTCACTCCGAGTGGATCCATGATGGGATCGTCTTCACCGTAATTATTATATCTTTCATCCTCTCGACGCCACTCTGGCCACTTGTCATGACCAGACGGATAATATCGAGCCAAAGCTGCATCAGCCGAACTGAGGAACGGACATCGAAAAGGACAAGTAGCCTCCGTGCACACGGAGCCTTACAAATCGGCCTGGAATGTATCCCATTGACTCGTCTTAGGGCATATGATGTAGAGGGTTTGCAGCGCGTAGTCCGGCTTCACAATTATCCACAAGGATTTCCTGTCCTCCCTCATGTTCGAGTTGGTGAAGTAGCACCAGCTGGGGTCAGCCTTTTCCAGCGGAGGGAAGCCCTAAAAGCCGGAAAATGTAACGGAGCGATCGTCCCTTCTGAACTTACGCTGAACAGCCCCATTGCACCAGTACCGAGACCGATGGGCAAGGTGGACAGAATTATCGCTGCAGCTCGGAGCGTAAAATGTTTGATGATTATTCGCATGAGTTTTGTGTGGTAGGGTTGACTGAGCAAATGAGATGAATGCTCATCAGCGCCGTGCCAACTTCTTCCCTATAACTTGCTGCGACTTGTTTCGTTACGAAGTCAGTGGCTTCAAGCCACATCTATTACTTAAAGCAGGTCCAGAACATTGAGGTCGCTCGAGAAAGATCAGTCAGCCATACCTCTTCAACATTACAACTTTAACACCTATTGCTCGGCATTGTGGCCCCGCATCGGGGCCATGGGGGAATTGAAACCGCCCGAGGAGCGGCTCTCGACCGCGGCGAGCGATAAGTGACCCTGTCACGCAACCGACCGGTACATCTTCTAGATGGCTCTCTGCGTCCATCGATTTCGCAGAAGAAAAAACTGAGCTACCTGGGGTAGTTGATGCGCTTCATCGGCCACGTCCACTTAGCAGTGATAAGTTATCACTTCTCATGTCCGGCTCCTCATTACTTATGTACGGTTTTCTCACGCTAGGCAATACTCATATCCGGCTCATCACATTCATGCTCGGCTATCTTACACCGTTTGTCTTACGGCGCAAACGTGTATGCACACACATGTATGTGTCTACTATCGTTAGTGCCCCTACAACTACTCTAGGGCTATGTTGGCTCACATTGACGAACTCTTCAAGGAACAGTTCCTGTCGCGAAGGACTCGCACAGACGTACTCGAATGTGCGAGACCTGAGTTTACGCTCACTTCAAGCTATTTTCAGATCATGGATCGTAGATCAGCGTCCGAGAGTGAGATGCGCCGCACACGAACCAACTGCAGGCTCCCAACTATGCAACACCGTCGATGCTGCTAGAACTCGCACACAACGTCCAGGGAATCGTATTCAACAACAACAAGAACAACTAGAATATCTATGAATAATCAAAGTCATCAACTCGAATACCATCCCTGTAATGGCATCTCGATTCTATGCATTGCGTTCGAGTTTATATGAGAGGTTTCGGGAGGAATCTCCACAAAGAGGAACTTTGCTTCTTGCCAACGATCGCTTCATGATAACTCGCACACATCTCTTTGAAAGAACCGAATTTCTTCCTCAGTGCATCTAACACCCTTGAGCAAACGTCCGCAGGCTCCCTACTCCCTGTCGAAGGGGGTACGTGGAAAAAGGGCCCGAGAGGATCTGCGATCCGCTTGTCCTTCCCATAGTTCTGAAAGTCGCCCCTCCTCTCAGGCCACATCTCATGACCGGACGGATAGAACCGACTCAGATATCCCGAGTTCAAACTGAAAAGAGGACAGTCGGATATCGTGGATATTCTCCCCTCTCAGAATTCCCTACAAATCTGCTTGAAATGCATCCCATTGGTTGGTCCTTGGGCATACGATGTAGAGCGTTCGGAGCGTTGACTGAGGTCCCACAATTATCCAGATCAGTTTTCTGTCTTCTTTCATCTTGGAGTTAGTGTAGTAACACCACCCTTTGTCTGGCGTCTCGAGCTGAGGGAAGTCCTGAGGAAAAAAGCGGATCGGAAGGAAACTATCAGAGAAACTACTCCCTAAAGAGTCACGTCTCGACTAAGGACGGCTTGCAAGGCAACGCCTCGCTCGTTGGTTACGGACTTACGTCACGGGAACCGAGGATGCTCCTCGCTGAACCCGGAGGTATTCGAGATAACATTGCCAAGGTAGCAGCGACGATGATGTTTTTGGCCGACATTTAGATGGTGCAAGCGTGAGAGGGAGCGCTCAGCTTGGATTATATGGAAATTAACCGTTCAATTTAGCAGCTCATAACACTCAGACGGTACAACAATTCCAATGGCTACTCAAAGGCAAGGAAATAGGATCACGCTCGAAGGGTCATCACCCGCCGCGGCGAGCGAGGTAGGGTATCCGCGACACCATATGCGAGTCGAATACAGCGAGTCACTTCACCAGTGCGCTGCTGCTTTGAGGGGAGAAGCATCCGAGAGAGTGTCTAGCGCAATTTGCGTTCCGCGGAGGTCTGGGCGCAAGCGACATCTGTAGTCTGTGAAATTGACCTCTATTTGTGGCCGCCAAAGCGAATAAGTCATCCGTGGAAGGGTGCAAATGAGGGACTGAGCTGAGCACACGAGGGCAGCGGCTGCGGAATCGTGCGCGAACTATCAGATGGTATCCGATTCGGAGTTAGAGTTGTCACTGAGCACTCCTCATTCATCTGTTCAACCACGACATCAGACATCAGTATCAAGTTTATAGCTCTATCAGTCGATCATCATCATCACCATCGTCCAATTTCACTAGTCGTCGCTTCTCCATCGTTGCTCATATGCAACACAAGACGAGAAGAGTAGAGTCTATCTCGTCTTCTGAGCCTACTCTCTCTAGGAGAATCAGCTACGCACGCATACACAAGACGATCGGCGTATAATGAGTGGTACATGTGTACACTACGTGGGTGGAGGGTCGACGTGCAACTGTTTGGCCAGTCTTTCAGAGCTCTGGCAGGTTGGTACCTCGCGATGTTGCATTCCTGTTCGCGGCTTCTTCATTGATTGTTGTTACAATTGCCGGGGAGCGCCGGAGTCGTAGCTGATGTGTGAATGCGTGTGACAATCGATCACAATAAGCGACCTGGGAGGATTCTCACGAGCGTCACCGTGACGGTGACCATGATAATGCAGGCTTATTCTCTTGCTAAGTCTACCCTGGTCCTTCCTGCTCACTGTGTATCTGCCTTTGCCTTGACTCAAGGCCCTTGAGTGACCACATTGCACTAAGTTGTGGAGCCTCTCTGCTTAGGCCGTATTCGCATAACCTTAGCAAAACACTCCTACTGGAATCGAGGTTTAGTCGCGAGAGGGCCTTTGGTTGTTTTCCTTTAGCCTTATTGGATGCTAGTACTCTTATTGTTATTCGCTTCGGCCGTGCTCACAAGCGGTGACGGGTCTCTCGCCCCTGGGAAGTACTGCCATTTACAGCCAACCCAAGTGGATGATAGAGGGCTCGTGCCTGACATATATTATGCCTTTCTGTACTTCGAGTACGAATCTCCGTCGAGATCCGAGCTGGCGTATAACCACTTGGACTATAACTGGTTCAAGATCGAGTACGATGATGTCACGTTTGAGGACAATCAGGTTGTCTTGAGACGCCGGAATAGCACCGAAGGCCCTGAACTATATCCCTACTTCAAGGTTGGCTTTAACCTCACGGTTCCAAGTGGGAAATCTGACGTTCTTCTGATGGTCGCGAAGGATGGGACCTATTCTCACGAGCTCACAACTCAGGCATGTACTGCGAAGCCGAAGTTTCGTGCAAGGTGCTTCACAAAAAGCCAGAAACGGTCACTCTCGGCCCGAGACCTGAACAAGCCATTCGGCCAGTACGCTGGAAAGTCGAAGAGCAACTCTATCGACTTATATACTGGATTTCTGTCCTCAAGCAACCAGGTTGCAGAGGCCGTTTTCTCGGACGCCGATCCATCGACATTCGAGTATCACACAGGTTTGACCGGTTGGAAGCTGGATGAGGAAGAGTCCCGCAAGGTTCTGAAGCTTGAGGGCGGCTGGGAGGATGAGTCGAAGCAATTCATGGAAATCCAAGCAGACTTAATATTCAACTCGGTTAACGACTCGGTGCTCTTCATACCTCACGGCGAGCCACTCTCTTCCGCGGTTGATGACAGTAAAATGATAACACTCTCGTCTGTTCCTTTGACGGATATCTTTTGAGCATTTTCTTCGATACTGAGCTGAGAAATGGTCAGTCAAGTTGACTTCTCGCGACGTACCCTGTCAAGGTAGTACTGTGAATCATCAGCATGCGCATTCTCCTAAGTTTGCTCCAGTCGAAGTTGCCTCTCGAAAACGTACATTTTGCTCAGGCCGAGCTATGGCCATTTTGTACGCTCTGGGATTTTCACCCGGCTTAGGGTGAATGATGGAGCACCAGGCACCCACTATGCCCAAGTACGTCTTCTGGCTTCACTGATTTATTGCGTTCCATCAGTTAACACTGTAAAAGCGTGACAGCTCCTCATTTTCGTGGAAGCTCTATCAAGCGTAGGAACATCAGATCAACCTGTTGAATGATCCTCACGGAACGCGGTTTCCAACAGTATGGGTCGCACTTTCTGAAAAGTCCGTCTATGTTTGTGCGTGCAGAGCAGTCTGGGCAATAGCTCTTTCATAAGATCCATCTCACAAGCTCCCTTTGGCCTCGTGTTCCACGTATGAGTAAGAAAAATACAACATAGTATTGAACCAGGCCGTAGCTGTAACATAGCGTACATTAAAGGCGTCACTATGTTGTCCCTAGTGCACGCATAATCAGGTCAGATAAATGACTGCGGGTAAATGAATGATACGCGGTAGCAGCAAAGGTGATTGCAGCGATGGTAGTCTCACAGTCGAATAGTACCGAACCAGGGTGTAGCTGTTACATAGCGTACACTATAATCGTCACTATGCTGACACTATGCTGTGCAGATATATCGATCCTAACACGCACGTGCCCAGTGTCCCTAGGTGACACCACCGCTCCTACAAGGGACAGCATAGATGGCAGGAGAAATATAAGACCGCAGTGAAACGGTTGATAGAGAGTGAGAGAGAAAGCGCATAACTTGGCGGCTGGGAGTCTGCAGGTCCCCAGTGGCGGCCAATTCAATGTAAGATACCGCTGTGTGAGATCTGCGCTGTTCCTTCATGCGCATCAGCTATGTACTTGCGTCCCAATTGGCTGCGGAAAACTCGCGAGTTACTGGTCGTGCGATTCCGTGGGCCTTTAATGATTAGTATGATTACAAGAGCATAGATTGTCGGGAGTATACGACGAGAGTGTTGAGCCACACTATTCCCGGATGTTAAACCTGAGGCCCTCAGGCTGAGGGGCTGGGCTTAGAAATTATTCCCAGGGTTACCTTATTTCACTTGATTCAATGCTTACAAATGTATTCGTGACTGCCTTGGCCGTTCTCGCAAGCGGGGATAGTCGTCTCGAAGCAGGGAGGTACTGCGTCTTACAAGAAGGTCAGGTACTCGAGGAGCATGGGTTACCTCAACAGCATTATGCATGTATGTACTTAGAGTACGACTCTTCGTCCAAGGCCAAACTGGTGTACAACTATCTAGACTGGCACTCGTTCAAGTTCGAGTACGATGATATCTTCATCAGAGATAGCGGCGAGATTCTTCTACGACGCCACGGTGACGTCGAGGGCCCCAATTTGTATCCTTATCTCAACGTTGCCTTCAACCTCTCAGTGGTACCTGGACAAACCGACTCTGTCCGGATGGCCGCCAAGGATGGAAGTTATGTTCACTACCTCACTACTCAAGCCTGTACCGAGCTTCCGAAGCCCGGTCTTGCGAAGTGTCATGAGAAAACTGAGAGGCGGGCACTTAAAGTGGAAGAGCCGCGGGATTACTATGCGTCGCACTCCAGCCAATACTCTATCCAGTTGTATGCCGATTCAGATAAGGCAGCACGTGCCGCCTTCACAGACGGTGAAGGATCGACCTTCAAATATGACACGGGTTGGGCCACTTGGGAGCTGGGGCTAGGAAGCTCCTGTCAGCTTTTGACGCTAAACAGCTTGATGAAGCTCTCCTCCTACTTCGTCGAAATCCAAGCAGACTTCGTCTTCGACGTCCATAGGAACTTGGTACACTTCGTACCTCGCAAACCGGAAGTATACCCGGGTATAAAACCCCATGAGATAATTACCCTTCAGGCCGTGCCCTCCGGCGAGCATTTCTGGTGATTCTCAAATCTTGATCTTAGCTGATGGTAAGCTCAGCTCATTGATAGCTACCCTAAGTACGATTTCTATATGGTCAGCAGCAGTCCCGATCAATTATCCGATGAAGATGGTAACTATTCATTTCTGTTCTCCCATTGATGACGTAAGCCATAAGCGCTACTTCGCCACGCCGTCTACTCCATCGACTTCCTCATGGAGTTGACCTAGCGAGCTTTCAGATTGTTGATACGCCGCCAAGCCGCCAAGCTTCCAGTCCATTCGGGAGATCAGAATTGAAGTCTCCGAAGTCAATTGGTTTGCGTCCCTGTGCGCGAGGATTCAATCTTCTCCTCTCCTCTCAGTCGAACAACCGTCGGGGCTCTTCGTGTGAGTTCCTAGTCGATTAGGGTGCCTCCACTGACATTAGGTAGGCGTGCTGTCGTATTCGTGTCGCTCCGTTATGGCATGTTGATATGTTTGTGCAGTGTTGATGTACTAGTGTTGAGGTCTGCTATTATATTGCTCATATTAAAGCTGTCTCAGTTGGCTCTTACCTAAGTATTCGTCTACCGCGTTGAGTACCATCCACAACAATGAGTTCATAATCATACTCGTGCCGTCCATAACCATAGGAATGGTAGTCGGACTACCGGTAGGATGCCGACCAAGCTGCGGTAGCGTCGATGGTTCGGAGAGCCCGGTCTGGAACTGAATCCGCGTCCCACGGACGTTCCGAGATGGATGCAGTCAATAGATCGGCATTCGGAACTCTTTAGGGAGCTCGTCACAAGCCGAAACTGTGGGCCCTTATCTTCGTGATTCGACCAGTGGCCTCACTTGTAAGTCCGAGCTCGGCCCCTCCAACGGACTCAACTAGAGCAACCATGCTGTAGGGTGTACTGGTCTACGTGTGAAAGTATCTTTGGTCGTCGCTGCTCGCACGACGAGATCGCCAAGTCCCAGGCCAGCCACAGGTCGGCTCATGAGCGCCTGATGGCGCCTTCTAGTGAGGGCAAGGATGACGACCCACTTGCCTCTCGCGTGAGGAGGAAGCTGCCTAGAACGAGTCCGAATCGGCTCCGGCCGACGCCCTGGGCAAGGCTCCTCAATTCCCTTCACGGACCTCGGGCTGCCCGATTCCCGTTCCCTAGTAGGGTGGAGATCACTGAATAGGCTACTGGTGGTGCGAGAGCTAGCCCATGTACCGCCGGATGTGGGCGAAAACCGTCATGACCCATCCCGCAACCTGGTAGAACCTCGTTACCGATGATTCGGTGCCGACAAATGATGGAGGGGTGCAGTTGCCACGCATCTCGCCACAGTTAGGCGAGCGATACCTATCCCCTTCTTCCCCCCGAACACTTCCCCAATATCTTAGGCATCGCATCTGATCGCTGGTAGCCCTTGCCGCGGAGTCGCGGATTCCGACAGAGGAGTTTGAGGTGTTGATCCGGGAAAATCTTCGATAAGGTGATCGAGTATTAACTCAGCTATCAAGGAGCGGTGTGACACCGTCGGTGTCCGCTTGGCGACTGCTCGCTGAGATTGGTTGCTTTGACGGATGAACCTTTCACCCGGGAGGACCTCGCCATAACTCGAAGAACTTGAGGGAGGTTCTACCTCAGGCGTTGCGCGTCCGACTCGTGACGCGCTCCTTGAGAAATCTCTCTGATGCGGGTCTAGTCTGCTACAATATCCTGATAACTGCTGCTGCTCAACCCACCTCTTCTGAGAAACTCTTCTTAGCAGAAACTAGGAAGCCATGCATGACCTATCGCGGCCCATACTCTCATACGCTCTTTTGACTGCCCGCAGCTGGGAACGAGAAAACTTCACCCGCCCTGATTTGAACCTCCGCTCGATCTCCTCGAGTATTGGTATGTTGATGGAGTTGAACTTCGCCATAGCGTTAACGACTTGAGTAAGGGACATGCCATCGTAATTTCTGATGTCAGCTCGAACACGCTCCCATGCTCCAACGAGCACCGATGGAGGGCATTCCCCTATTCTGATGTAGCACGCTAGGAGGGTTGAAACCGGCCGAGGAGGCCTGAAAGAGGAGGAAGCTCGTCGGTAGAGAAGCAAGTAAGGCAGCCCACAGAAGCAGGCCCTACCACCGCTTCATCTGCGTCTCAAGTGAGGCTCCAACTCGATCGAACCACTTGCAGCGGATTTCACAAAATGTCCTCAATTGATCTAGTGTAGCGTGGATGTTGTGCTCAGCTTCTCCCAGATGAGTGAGCTGGTAGGCAACTGTCGCCACGCTGACAGCGCTCCATGCATTGCCCATCACAGGCTTCATAGTGGCTTCGGAGGCCTCCTCCCACCAGGTGGTGTCGTAAGTGAACCCGAGTCGGTATCTGGACCGCATGGCGGCAACAAGCGAGTAATGGGCGTACTTACGCTGAGGACATGATCGCACAGAGGCCCTCCTTAACGAAGGATGATAGCTCCTGACGACACTTCTCCGAGAAAACAGCATCTCTGAAGCTCCTAGGAGGAGTCCCCGTGAGCAGCAACGGCAGCGGAGGTATCATCAGCATCAAGCATTCCGGCGACATGGCATGGACGACCAGCGGGAGGTGATTGACGATGGTCTTCTGCAAGGTTGGGTGAGCTAAGAGGAGCGAAGCTCCTCGAGGTAGATGACGCCCGAGCCCTCCCTTCCTACGCTCTCCAGCAAGCTTGGAGAAGTGATGGGTAAGAGAGCCCATCCACAAAGCGATTTCGCTGATTTCGGCCTCCGTAGCAGCCTTGTCTATGTCCGCTGCGAGTCTAAGAGCAACCTTGCCTTCCTGAGGATGCAGGACACCGGCTGACCACGAGACCGATAAACCCGCGTTACCAGCTCCTTATCCCGTATCCTAACCTTAGCCATCGATTGCAGTAGGATCGCTACACTCTCATAAGGCATGGTTGGAATCCACGCACGGGACTTGCGGAGAAGGGCCTGCGGCGGCGGGGCTGGCCCGGTCTTTCGGATAAGCTGATTACCTCGTAGAAGTGGTCGCCCTCGTACTTCAACGTAGCGAGGCCAGAGAAGATCTCCACAACGTTATCAGCAGATACGGCATCCAGTCGGCGGAGTAGGTACTCGGCACAGATAGAAGTAACAGGGCGGAAGTCCGTGGCCCCAAGAGCCTTCAGACAACCTTCCGAGGATGCTGAAAGAGCCATGAATAATAAACTGGGGAGACGCCCTGGTTCTCCCGGGCCCATCCGAGGCTGCTCACCCACGCCTGTGTCGCTGAGCTTAACATAGGTCATGATGAGTGGCATGAGAGAGTCCATGTTCAACGTGCATGCTGCCTCTTCAATCTTGCTACTCAGACAAGTCAGCGTCTAAGACAACTCACCGACGTCCATAATCCGGCGGGCCCAGCGTGAAGGTCCCACCTCCGCATCGAGGAGCTCAGCTGCATTGAGACTACTGATGATCATACTAAGATCACGGACACGGAAGCTGGCGATGGCGGTGCTGGTGCGAAGCTCCCGACAGATGTCTCGCCTGAGGGGAATGACACGGCTGAGCGGATGGCCAAGCGACGCCGGTCACGAACTCTCTCATTGGAACTCAGGACACTTCATGAGGAGCGGACGCGAAAAGGAAACTCCCCGTTCAACCAGGTGCCACCCGTATGCGTAATACCAAAAATTCCGATCCTCGTATTTTCCTTTAGTCATATAGTGAATGACCAGGGATATCTCAGCCGGCCTCATCAGCTGAATGCAGGCGAGCAAGTCCCGCGCATCCTCCCGGGTGACTGCGGGCGCCCCGTCCACGTGGCCTTCCTTGTCCGTCATTCTACTGACGAGGCTTTCCACCCGCTTTAGGGGATCCAAGAATTTAGAGCCCACAGATGACAATGACCGCCGTCGCCACTGGCCACTGGTTGTTGATAGCGTGAGTAACGATCGGGCAGCGAGAGTCATGAGTTCACTACACTCTAGGCCGCCGCTCCCACCCCACTGACTGGAACGCAAATGACAATACCAGAATATAAATAGTTACAATGAAACTTTACAACATTTGGAATGATAATCTCAACTACTGTCGATGTTGGAGCAAATGATGGCTAGTCGATATCGAGCTCCATCAGCCCAGGCATGTCCGAGTAGTCATCCTCGTCGTCGTCATCATCCTCTTCCTCAGGGATGCTAATCTGATACGAGGCACGATCACTCGAGACGAATGCCTCAGTACACCACCTACCGCTCCTCTTAGGCTCTTTCCCTCCACTGAATACTGCTGTTCGCCCGATTCGCCCTCACCTAGCCTCCGACGGGGCTGACGACTCTGACTGGATGACCGGGATCGACTCCGCCGCTGAGCTTGATTGAAGGGAGTCCACTCTGGCATGACTCGGCAGTTATCCTACAACAGACGATGGACGGGTAGAGGAGCACCCCTTCCGAGCTCACCATCCTAACGCCAACCCCTTCAGAACTCCCCTCCGCCGTCATCGCCATATCGGTGTCTCTCTCGGCTGCCCGTCGTCTATACTGCGGCACGAACGAGTCCGGAGAAGGGGGGAGTATTGCGTCTGGTGGCTGCTCTCCACGCAGCTTGTAAATGAAGTCCACTGCTATACGCTCATTGGCAGCCCTGCCCAGGGAATCAACCTTCTCTAAGGAGTACCTGAAAAGGAATCATCAAGCCTGGCGGAGATCTGACGGCGGCTACTTCGTGTATTTGTCAGGCTGAGTAACGAAGCCAGGAATCTTTATCCCTGACGTCAACTTGGCAAGGCCTCCCTTCGGCTTAGACCCACTGAAGGCGAGAAAGGGTCACTACCAAGGGCATCCACAGGCCCTTCACTTTTACCCTAGGAGGTCAGCATCGTACTCGACCTCATCACTGTCATCAGAATTCTGGAATATATCAGTGTTTGAGTCAACGTTCTTCAGCGGATCCGCAGTAGCCGCGAATCTGACACCTCTAGCTGCGGTATTCCTGCCAGCCCTCCCCCCATGTACTACCTAGCCTTCTCCCTCACTTGGTCATCAGTCATAGTAGTGATGTACTCCTCAGGGTGCACGGGCTCCTCCGCGATGGCTTGCCGTGCTTCCACCAAAGAATCAAGCGCCGCAAAGTGACCTTGGCGACCAAGGCCAGACACTACGAACATTTGCCTCTCAGACATAGATTATCTACTGAGGGAGGCCCGTACGTATTGCTGGTGCGATTGATAAGCGTGACTTGAACCCAAGACAGCAGGAGTGTAGGCTACTCGAGACCATTATGGTAGGTTGTCAATGAACTACAGTAGTACTTTACCCTATGACTGTCGTGCTGTTGTTGGCATCATTAAAGGACTCCAATAGTACAGCGTATTCAATTGTGGTTGTTAGGAATCAAGAGGCCAACGGAAGAATCAATGTTATCACTGCTAAACAAGTGACATTGAGGGTCGTCCCAGGGGTCCTGCTCGGGTTCACTCACTCTTCTTGCTACCCTTCTTCGCTGAGGATGATAGCGACTGTTGTTGTTGCTGTCGTGCAGAGGAGGCGCGAGGCGACAGAACGGCCTTCTTGCTGTCTAAATCGATGGCCGACAGATTGGCTTGAATATCCCTACTCTGACCCGTGGACAGAATAAAAAGGCCAATTTTTAAAATCATTACGAACCTGAGCCCGAGAATGAATCACCGCACGCCCCACGGTCGGCCGTAGTACCAGTAGGTGTTCATGACCAACATGACACACAATAGAGTGACTAGGAAGCTCCAGTACTCCTGGATCTCCTCAGGAGCCATCCGGGGGGCTTCAATCCAGACTGAGCGGAACAAGTACCTGAACGACGGATGAGTACTAGTGTTAGCGGGGATGGATGACCCACCCTATGAAAATGTACAGCCTGCCATAGAAGTAGGATAAGGCCAGCGGAATGTAGATGAGGATGCCGCCCGACCAAGGGGTGTCCACCAGGGACTTGGCGGTATACACTGACAATGGCAGTGTATGAGGGTCGCCAGACAGCAGCAGTTCTTACCAACCACATCGGGAGCGAAGTTTGAGAGCATGACCAAGGACCCCATCCGCACATAGTTGCCGAGGTAGGAGCAGACGGTGAGCAGGAGAACCTAGAGGCCTAGTGTGGAGGGTGACAGGGAAATGATAGCTTACCAAGGAATTGTGCAGCATGAGCTCAGTGAAGTCTGGACGGTCACGTTCCCGAATCATGTGGGTAGCACACTCGCACATAAGATACCCGATAACGGCCTGAGTTGGACTGTGGTAGTGCGGATGCAGTAGCGATGGTGATGGTAGTACTTGATAGGTCTTAGTAAGAGCAGGTACAGGAGGCTGGAAGGGGAAGCCATTGGTCCAGCAGTATACCGTGGATCCGCTGAAAAGATGGTACTACCCACTGCAGTCGCTGCGGCTGAGGCGTGTCTTACTGTCCCCCCATGACTGGTGGAAGCCACGGCTGGTCCCGAAGTACGAAAAATAAGACTAGGCTGAAGGAGAGATGTACGAAGAGCTTGTAGACGGAGTTGGAGAATCTTTCCACCTGAGTGATGCATGCTTGCGCGGTCGGCATCCTCATAAACGACCTTACCTTAGCCGCCCAGACCTCCAACGACCAGGAAGCGGTCCTGGGTATTATCCTATAGCCCAGCGTCGTTAGTACCTGATCCAGCGTGCATCGTGTTGTAAAGTAACCGCGTATTGGTTTTAACAGTCCGTTAGCGATCCCGAAATATCTCCTCCTTGAAGACCCAAGTGCAGTCGACCCCCTCTCCTGACCGCGCGCCACATAATACTACCTTTCCTGAGAAGTGCTGTATAGCGGCGAATAGCACAGCCCATAGGACCGATGAGAGTAGATCGGTCATCTGTGGGTAGGTGTCGGGTTTGAGGGCCTGCCTCTCCCTCACAACCCTCAGCATGATGTGCAGGCTGGGAAGAGCCCAGAGGCTCAGGACCACTCCGACCAGCTGGAGAGCAGCGTCTTTCAAGTTCTGGGAGAAAAAACGCCGGACGAATGTCATTGAATGAAGGATATGCCGTGGAAGAACTTCGGCAAGGATGAGCTTCGTGATGGAGAAAGAGCGTCGGGCGGCCGCGTAGCAACAGCGCAAGTTTGTGCTTCGCTCCGCTAAAAATCATTGGCAGTTTTTTCAGGCGAGTCAAGTCCGTAGTCGGCGAAATGACAGTGCTCATTCTCTACCCACCGCTAGCTGCTAGTGATTCGGCAGGTAATACTCATGTTCCCATAGCAGTGTCTTAGAATTTGTGCACGCCCCCCCCATGGACCTTTCCGAGGAGGAGAACGTTGAGCGTATGACCAATGGCCAGCTGTACATCCCCAGCAAGGCGAGGCTTGATGAGCTCAGGACCGCAGCTAGATTGTGGTGCCGGCGGTACAATGCTACTGATGATTCCATCACTGGCCCCTGCCCACAACGAGAGGAACTTATGAAAGGTATGGCTCTACCATCAGCGGTCGTCCAGCTGTTGTCTAGGTTTCTTCGGAGCATGCGGCCAAGGTCCGGTGATTGAGCCCCCCTTCCGATGCGAGTACGGCTTCAATGTGTTCATAGGGGATGGCTTCTATGCTAACTACGAGCTCGTCATATTGGACTCTGCCACGGTGCGCATAGGGAACAACGTAGGCTTCGTACGCAGTGGTTGCCTGCTCGCCACTCTTGCCTCCCTTCTAGGTTCTACTCGGCCCAGGTGTTCATCTATATGCTGTTGCACACCCGTGAGTTCTCGCTCCCTCTCTATCGGTATTACTCGTCTCTTTTCAGGCGTTCCGTTGCCGGGCGGGCTACTTGTGTTGAATATGGTTCACCAATTACGATAGGAGATGATGTATGGATCGGAGGCCGTACTGTTGTCCTTCCTGGGGTCACCATTGGGACAGGAAGTATCATTGGAGCTGGCAGCGTTGTTACTAAGGTGAGTTGGTGTGTAGCTCCCTGGGGCTCATGACCATCCTAGGATATCCCCGCTCACACCATTGCTGCTGGCAATCCATGCAAGCCCATCAAGGCGGCCCCTAAGGAGCCTACAGACGAAGAGAAGGAATTCTTCGAAAAGTACGGGATCCCCTACCAGTCCTAAGGTGCACTTGAAACGGCGAAGTCAGTGGTTTGACATTCACCCGTGTACGCAGTTCATTCTATGGTTGTTATTAAGTTTGAGGACCGCCACTGCCTTTCGTTGGAGGCAATTAGAGGCAGTAGGATCGATAAGCCATGACGTGTCTGCCACTCTGGCGTTGGTCAACTGTCGTGATCGTGGTGGTTACTGGGCCTTCCGGCAAGAGCCAACGCTCAACAGAGGACCATTCAGTTGGTTAATCAGTCGAATTTTATAGATGTCATTGAAGATCATCTCTGACGAGGATAACCGGGAGCGCATGACTCGCGGGGAGCTCTATTTACCTATGAAGGAGGGACTCATACGGCTTAGAGCAAAAGCGAAGAAGTGGTGTAGAGAGTACAACGCCACTGATGATGATGCTCCTGATTTCATCCAGGTCAGGGAGCGCCTTCTGAAAGGTATTGTTGACTCTTACGTGCGAAATCTCATCATTCCCTTAATCCGTCTATGAGCATCTCCTCGCAGATGCTCTCGGCTCCTGCGGCAAAGGTGCTTTCATCGAGCCTCCTTTCCGCTGCGACTACGCCTTCAACACACATATCGGTGATGGCTTCTACGCCAACTACGACCTAGTCATACTGGATGCCTGCCCTGTGCGGATAGGCAACAATGTGTGTTCAGTCGCCTGTGGACGACCCGGGTTCGATCCTCTCAACTTCAGGTTTTCTTCGGGCCTGGCGTCCATCTGTACGCGGTGGACCATCCGTGAGTTCGCTGGGAGGATGCTTAGTGAATGCCAATATTCGAATTAAGCCTCAGACGTGCGGTGTCTGCCCGGACCCACTTCATAGAAGATGGTGCGCCCATCACGATAGGCGATGATGTATGGATCGGAGGCCGTACTGTTGTCCTCCCTGGGGTCACCATTGGGACAGGCTGTATAATTGGAGCTGGCAGCGTCGTGACTAAGGTGATGCCGCAGCGGTTTATGCCCGTTCACAGGCTTAGTCAGGACATCCCGGATGGCATGATTGCCGCGGGCAACCCGTGTAAGGCGATCAGAGAAGCGCCTGAGGAGCCCACTGAAGCGGAGAAGAGGTTTCTTGCGGACAACAACATCAGCTAGGCTGCCTGGCTTGTTGACATGTTAGTTGGATCGCTATTTTTATGGTTTCTTTTTCTTATGGAATGTTGAGCTTGTATTCATACAAATGCCCGCAGAATTATCCTCGTAATTCAATGAATGCATCTAAAGAAGAGTATTTGGCACTCATGAGGAGTGGCAAGCTGTTTAAGTTGGAGGCAGATTTATTCCGACAGTGGTACACGCGAGCCAAGGAGCTGTGCAAGCGTTATAATGCAACCGATCAACTTTTGAATTCAGAAGATGACGACTGTCGTAGGGTGAAAATACTGCGAGGTGAGCTCGGACAGCCTCAGTGGGCACTTCCTACATGCGTGTTCTTAGAACTTCTCGGAGCTTGCGGAAATCGGCCAGAGATTGAGCCCCCATTCCGCTGTGATTTTGGTTTTAATATTTCTATTGGTGACTTCTTCGTGGCCGAGCCAAAGCTAGTGATCCTAGATGCTTCCTCAGTGGAGATAGGGAACAATGCAAGAAGCCGACGCCGTTGTCGTCTTCCCTTCAATCATTGATGATTTCAGGTTCATTTCGGTCATGGCGTTCACCTCTATGCTGCGGATCATCCGTAAGAAGTCCGTCGTAATGCGCCTTCTCGACTGCCCTGCGTAGGCGCGCGGCCTCTGCGCGAGGCACGTGGACCATGTTCGGCAGCCCCATTAAGATTGGAAATGACGTTAGTCTGGGCTCGGGTACACTAGTAATGTCTGGTGTTACCATTGGCGACGGTTGTGTCGTACAACCTAGCAGTGTCGTCACTAAGGTGAGGGATGGAGGGCGATATACCGTATATCATATACGGCCTTCCTTCAGTAAGCTTATCATCAGGACATCCCACCGCTAGTCGTTGCCGGTGGGAATCCCTGTCGTGTATTGCAGCAGTGATGAGTGCCCCTCCATGATGCACTCCCTATCTCACATTGTTGCGTTCTGTGGATATGCGTTATCCCGTGGAAGATGAAGAATCAGCTGGTCTTCAAGATGTGATCGGAGTCCCCGATAATCTCTCGGAGCACTTTTCGTGACGACGTTCTCTCTTCTTTTTTGACAAGTTTCTGAACAGCCCATACTGTCCTTCATCTTGCACTTCGACGAACATTCGCGTATGTAGTGAAGTCTTATGTTCAGACGTTTAATATGTGATCAACGAGTGTGTGTGTGTGAGTTTGAAGCCCAACGCCGACAGTACGGCTTAGACTAGCACCGACGTACTGGGGGATCAGTTTAGGCTGTGACGAAGAGGACGAATGCTCCCAAGTGTACTTCACCTAGTATCGCCCTGTATAAACCCCTCTGATTGACAACGATGTAGCTATCGAGGTTTTGATAAACTCCAGTGAACATTGCGGCGGATACCCTGCCAGTATGCGTATTCGAGCGACCAACATCAGCCGAGGCTACTGCTGCTGCTGCTTTCACCTTCTCATGACCGCATCCGTAAGATGCTATAATGAGGGATTACAAAGCTATTAAAACTAGGTTACGGCGGATATGTGGTATAGACTGAGACTGACTGACTTCATACGAACTGATCCTCACGAACGAGCAACTTACGGCCTTGGAATTCGTACTCGTTATACTGCTCTGAAAGTCGAGACATGGTGAGAAGCGGCGTGAGGAGATTACTCTATTACCAATAGCCTTAGCAGCGCCTTCGGCTTCTTCGAAGAGGACAGTAGCGAAGCCTTTAGAGCGACCATCCCAACCCTCGGCAATGTCGACACGAATGACTTCACCGCATTCACGGAAGAGATCTTTAAGATCTTGCCAAGCTGTCCTCCATGGTAACTGATCAGGGGGTGAAGTATAACTACCATCGCCCATACGATAATAACCTGTTTTACATTGCCGACATAGATGAGCCTTCCTTTATCACGAGGGCCAACACGAAGTGGTCTGAGTCCACCTTTACCTTTATAGCCTTTAAAACCCTTACCCTTGCCAGCTGAAAAGATGACATGCCGATCAATCCAGAAGGATCATCCCTGACTTACGGAATCCCCAATCATATCCCCAATCCCAATAACCCTTCCCTTTACCCTTTCCTTTACCTTTCCCCTTTCCTTTACCACCGCGATATGAGCCTGAAAGCAGCTGCTGAACGCCTTCAGCAGGCACCTGTCTTCTCACTGGTGTCAGAGTCAACATCTCTCGGTTTTACTGGGCCACGATCTTCTCTTACGAAGATTTGCCTCTCGCCCAACCGAGTATCATTTAGAGTCTCAATAGCCTTGGCTACCGATTCAGTTGCCTTGAACTCCACGATTCTGATATTTGACAACCATGACGAGGAGAACCCTGTCGAGAGGAGAGATGTTATCCTTCCTACCCGCAGCCTTTCGATTTGCCGTCGTGTCTAGTTAAAATTTGAACCGACACGACATCCCCCACTTTTCCCATGTAATCACCGAGTTCATCCTCGGTAGTCTGAGAAGGATGATGGCGGTAATGATGCCATCTGATGCTTCCGACGTCGACTTACCGTCCAATCCAAATTGCCAACATAAACACACTTTTCCTGCGATGCCATACTGCTTCCTTTCGATGCTTCTTCTATCAATAACTATTTATCCGCTTCGGAAGTAGCTGACAGTTGAACGCCCGCCACGTTAAGCAAATAATTAAGTCTGTTCAGACGCTGAATCGAGCCCAGCTCAACCCTCAGGTTCGCCGTGGTTTCATGTGCCTGCGTTCATATCGCGCTGAGAGAATGCAAGTGCGCAAGAGATGCAAACTTGGCGAAATCTTGAACTGAGCTGGTCAGAGGCACCCTTCTCAGCATCCCTAAGCCTATTATCAGCACCACGGATGTAAAGCGGCGAGTATACGCATGTCAGACAAGAATAGCTGGTGGCAGGCTGGAACAGATCGCCGTAGAGGTCTATGCTCGCGTCCGCCTGCTCCTATTAATATCGTATTAACAGTTCCCTGTAATTTATCAATGTCACGATTGGCTCCGTATCGAATCGTCCCCGATGGTACGGTCGACATGCTTCGTGACGCCGCCAAGTCGTATCTCGTTGTTGATGATGATAGTTCTAGAAGACGGGAGATTGTGTACGACGAGCCAGCAACGGTCGTACTCAGTCTCGATGAGAAGCCGAGTGTCGCCCCCGACTACGCTCACCGTACCTCTACCGAAAAACGACAGCGTCGACGATCCAGCCTCAGTGCACAGAATCACCAGTCTTTGCAGGAGGGATGTGACACAGAGACAATCTGTTGCAAGAATAGGGGCATAGACCAAGCACCAGCGCCGACACGCAGGTAGAAGAAAACGGTTATGCTCGAGAGATCATGGTGGCAGGTCTGTTGTGACAATCGCACGCCGCAACTCCCAGTCACGACAAAGCGGTGAGACTTCACACAAGTGAGATTGGGTGGGCTCGAAATACACCGCTAAACGTACTCGAGTAGACCGGTCAGCGAGCACCTCTTTTCTGTGAGAATTCGCGACGAGCGCTCACGGAGCGTCGGTGGTTTTGTGTCGCCACGCCTGCGATGTACCTCCATAGAACGAAGCCTGCGAAAAGCGACCCAGTGAGCCGAGGCCAACTACTGAGGGAAGAGTGGAAGCGGGACTCTTTCCTGAGGTGAGCTCAAACCCTTCTGCAAAATTTCGCTGTTGTAAATCTCCACCGCATTTTCATCGCAGATCTATCGCATCGAATCAGAGACGTGAAACTCATCACATTTTCGGTCGACGTCACAGCAACACTCCCCGGAAGAACACTCCTTCGAAGAGAGGAGACATTAATTAGGTGTGTGTTGACCACCGATCACCCTGCTATGGCCTTAGTCAGACCCTTTCATGGATATAAGTCCGTGAATGGTCTTGGCCTGGCTCTCATGCTTCTTACAGATCCTCTTCGCCGTCGAACGCAACCCACAAGTGATGCAGTTTGTTAGTACGTTGAACACGGCCTCCCGGAAAGTGCACGAATGTCTCAATATGAGTTTCATGTTGAAGTGTTGTTACATCTCTAGCAAGTGTCGCGTTAAAGATGAGTGACCTATCGGATCCTGGCTCAAGGGACTGCCAGGGGGATACTTTCGGTGTGCTGCGCTCACGCGTAGACGCGAAGTTTACTGGGTGTTCGAATGAGCCGAGAGAAGCATAGTGGAAACAAGGAATCCGATCGATGATGTGCATCGTCAGCTCACGGTGGTTCGACTCCGGTCGTTTTCGCGAATTCCGCCCTCTGTGCATTGTCAAGATCGTGCATACGTTCGCTCAATCATCAGCTTCCGATAGCCACGATCTCAAAGTGCCGACCGCGACGCGGTAGAGTCGCCGACGGTGAGGGCTCAGGCGACGATCGGACGTAAAACTTGGGTAGGACGTCGACAGCGTTCCGACTTCATGCCGAACGTAGTGACTGAGTGACTACAACCCTTGTGGAGTCACAAGAATAGAAGAGCGAACGACGCCATCATTCGCCGGGGACATGCAGTGCAATTCACGAGACGGTACGGCTTCGCGACCTATAGTCCCAAGGCGCGATGCGGATCATGGTTCGCTGCTGGTACGTCCTGCAGTCGGATTGCGCAAGGTGCCGAACGAGGGAATAAAACTCAGAAACCCGGGCCGGTATCTTTTGAGATGCGACATTGTAATATTTCTGTCGCTGACCCGATCTTGCTCCGATGAGAAGCTACGCTGGAGCTGAGCTGAATAGTTGACGATGCGAAGACGATAAGTCAAAGATTGAGTTCCAGACGGCTAAGTCCAAAAGATGTGTCCTCAATCAGTCAGTCTCTTCCACAAGATTGATGAGCCACTCGTGTCACCCGAAGGTGCGTCGTTTGGTTCCTTTGAGTATTTCGCATCTGCCGACGTAACACAAATAAAGGATGCATTACACGTCAGTGACCAAAGGTGGTTCATTAGAACATGATGCTACAGAGTGGGTATCATCTTCAGCCGGAGTCCTCCCGGTGAACTCGGGCCTTAACGCCTACGAGAAGAGAGTTACTTCAGCATAGCAAGCCTGGGAGTTGCGCGGCAGCGTCACCTCATCGAGATCCTTCTTGTTCACTATAATTTTACCCTTCCGTACTCTGGCAGTGTGAGTGCCGGGTAGCTGCACGTCTTCTTCCGATGAAAGCTTCCTCTCCCCTGACAGCTACGCTTATGATAAGCAAGGCACCAGACCGTAGCTCACTTCGCCTTTCGACGGTATGGAACTCGACTTCCGCTGTGTCGTTTGGCTCAACTTTCAGTCGCTGAACTTCTGTCAGAATTTCTTCTTCAAATTGTTGATGCAAGCCGTGGATGGACTCCGATGCTTCAGCCAACTGCAGCCGAGATTGATGAATCGTAGCACTGTTCGCGCTGTTTGCAGCATACCTGTTCTTGCAGAGAATACAGATGGTCATAAACCATCGCGAGCCTGTTCTCGAGCATGGCTACGCTTCGGGATGGCAAGAAGGCGCGTAGCTCCTCAAGTAGCTCGTCAAAGCCGGGGAATTTCAGCGAGTGGGTATCTTCGAAAAACAGATGTGATGAGAGATGAACATGACAAAGGAATAACCGGGTTCGCCGAGAAAACACGCGTTGCAGCAGATGTACTGCTGATCTGTGGGCCACGCGCAAGCAAACACGTCTGGCGTGCGGCTAGAAAGTGCGTGATGATTCCTGACTCATCCTAGGATCGACCACGCACTTGGTGGGCCTTCAACGTCAGTAACATCGCTTCGATGGGGATCGTGAACATCTTCTGGTCCGTCGGCTCCTCCCGTGGAGTCGGGCGGTTTGAGCCTCTGTATTGTTAGTGTGACGGGAAGCCATCTAACAGTCGAATCGGAGGACGATGCAGCGCTGGCAGACTGTAGAAATTTACTTCAGCATCTCGCAGAAGCGTTCCTCGCCAACTTCTCTGATACTGAACGCGTTTATACGTATGATTTCATCCTTGCTTTGAATGCCACATTTCTCAGCGATTCCACCTTCGATGACTGCATTCACCCTCAGAGGATCCTGAGGCGCGAGTCAACGGCCCGACACGGGACTGTGGAAGCGGGCCACAGATAACAGGGGAGCGTCATTGACTCGAAGTGCGTAGAGAACTCACCACTCTCCAATCGAGTTCCATACCGCAATCGTGATCATCAACACACGCTCCGTCCTTGTCATAGATCATCAAGGTTATATCTATCTCTTCCGTTTCCTCCCGATCGCCTGCTGAAGGGCAATACCACGAGGAGCCGGAAGACTGCGATCTGAGGACATATGGGTGTCGGGAAGGAGGCAAACATTGACTCACTCCCCGGTCGTTCCTTCCACTTCCCGCGACCCTCGTTCCTCGCTCTTAGAAGTCCCTAAGACCGTATGTGGCCGAGGCCTGGCTAGGGATAGCTCACCATTGCTCGTGAGTGCTCCATCGGCTATTGCTGCTTGAGTACGCAAGGCTAACTCGTGAGCCTCCTCTATCAGATCAGACATGAACGTCTCGTATTCCCCCTGGGTCGTGGGTATCAGCATGGCGCATTCTCCACTGTGCGACTCACATCCGTAAGCTCTCCCGAGCCCCTCTTTTTCAGACTCGGCCCCCCTGAGTTGAGGATGGTGTAACAAATTCATGCAATGAGTAAACCCCCGAAGCGCCGTCAAAATGAATTATCTTACCTCGCTGCTGGAGCCCTCGAGACGGTGGCGCAGAGCGACTGATGACCTATGTCACGCGGATGCTGAGCTCCAGGGATCGGAGGGACCTCACTGATAGGTTGTCTGCTGACTTGATACTCCCGAGCATGGAAATGGCCGACTGTTGCCTCTCAAGGGCCGTTCTTCTCATTTTCGTCCCCGCCTGATGTCACGGAAAGATGCGATTGTTCTGGTATGACGCACCCGCCTCACTATCGCGACGATGTAGTCTATATTGGCCGTATCGTTGAAGGTAACGGGTAAGGGCTCGGTCGAGTTCCACCAGAGGGTCTACTTCATCGCTCTCCTCGGTACTGAAAAACTTTTTTATGCCATTCACGAGTGACTCCGTGTATGATGCTTCAAAAGCTTGACTACGGACGGCTGATTCAGCCGGGCTGAGTTACTCGGCCCCTTCGTTTTCGTTCGCCACAACAGAGTTGGGTTTCGCAAGACATCACGTTCGGCGGAATCAACGACTTACTCCTCCGATAGGTCCTGAGATTGCGAAGAGCCGCTGTGAGAGTTCATCATGACAGGTCTGAGAATTTTAATCCGCGCGCGGAAAGATTCTTGCGCACTTGCAATGACTTGCAGTTCCTTTAGGGTTCGACGCAGATCTCGCACGGTCGCTGGGCGCTCTTGTTCCTCGAAGTGATCGGTGCAGCGAAAATTGGCCGGAGGACCGTTCGTATTGTGATGCTATCAGGCGTATTATTTGCTTAACGTGGCGGGCGTTCAACTGTCAGCTACTTCCGAAGCGGATAAATAGTTATTGATAGAAGAAGCATCGAAAGGAAGCAGTATGGCATCGCAGGAAAAGTGTGTTTATGTTGGCAATCTGGACTGGACGGTAAGTCGACGTCGGAAGCATCAGATGGCATCATTACCGCCATCATCCTTCTCAGACTACCGAGGATGAACTCGGTGATTACATGAAGAAAGTTGGTGATGTCGTGTCTGTTGAGATACTCACCAGGCATGACGGGAAATCTAAAGGCTGCGGGTAGGTGACCTCACGGGGGTACTTGTCCTGAGGATGCAACACTCCTTGTGGTTCAGGATCGTTGAGTTCAAGGAGACGAGCTCGGTCACCAAGGCTATCGATACCCTCAACGAGACGCAGTTGGGCGAGAGGAAGATCTTCGTGAGGGAGGATCGTGGCCCGGCGAAACCGAGTTCCGAAACTGGTAATGTCCTCGCCGGTAGTTGTTTTCTGATCGCGAGAACGTGTTGTATGTGGCAGGCTCCCCTCGCGGCGGCAAGGGTAAAGGTAAAGGAAAGGGTAAAGGGAAAGGGTTATTGGGATTGGGGATATGATTGGGGATTCCGTAAGTCAGGGATGATCCTTCTGGATTGATCGGCATGTCATCTTTTCAGCTGGCAAGGGTAAGGGTTTTAAAGGCTATAAAGGTAAAGGTGGACTCAGACCACTTCGTGTTGGCCCTCGTGATAAAGGAAGGCTCATCTATGTCGGCAATGTAAAACAGATTATTATCGTATGGGCGATGGTAGTTGTACTTCACCCCCTGATCAGTTACCATGGAGGACAGCTTGGCAAGATCTTAAAGATCTCTTCCGTGAATGCGGTGAAGTCATTCGTGTCGACATTGCCGAGGGTTGGGATGGTCGCTCTAAAGGCTTCGCTACTGTCCTCTTCGAAGACGAGGAGAGCACCGCCAAGGCCATCGGTAAGACCCTCTCACTGGACATCTTTCTGAGTCATCGATCTCTATCTCAGAGAAGTATAACGAGTACGAGTTCCAAGGTCGCAAGCTGCTTGTGCGCGAGGACAAGTTCGTACAATAAGATTTTTCCAGAGCTGTCCTCCTCCCAACGATATTAGTGATGTGACTGCTAGTTCATTTTTTGCGATCTTTCAAGTGAGAGGTTAATGAAGCCGACGATCGCTAATGAATTCGATATACCGGCGGTGATGACGAACGTACAACTGCTGAACGTCTGAGGTATGAGGTTACACCCAGTCTGTTTTGAGTTTCAAGTCACACACTGGTCACAGGGCACTCGCAGAATCAACGTGAACAGCGGCTCGCTCTTGACGGTATCTCGCCTTGGCATCATCTCGGTGTCAGCGTCGAGTACAGTACACACTTGTGCTAGCAGTCGATCCTTCTGCTCACCTTGTCGGATGCCTTCTGGCGACGTGAAGGTTGAGTTCTTCTATGATGTTATATCACCCTACACTTACCTCGCTTGGCAGACCTTAAAGCAATACCGTAGGTGTGACGATACACAGGCAGTATCCATCTGATGGTCGTAGGTACCGCATGGAATCTTGATGTTGTATTACGTCCGGTATTCCTGGGTGGAATTATGAAGGGGAGCAAGAATCGTCCACCAGCGATGGTCCCCAACAAGGGGAAGTACCTGCAGGAAGATCTCCGGTATCCTTGACACCCGTCGAACGGCAGTTGTTATCACCGCCGGCAGGAGAGCGGCTCGGATCCTCGATGTTCCCATGCTCCGCGCGCCGAGGAACTTCTTCAGTCAGGTGGCGTTGCAGATTCTAACTGTTCAGAGGTGAGGGGTTTCTGTATGGGTGATCGTCATACTGATGAGCTTACAGATTGCTGGCAGCCGCACCGGACCAGAAGACCAGAGAGAAGCTCACCGAGTTGGCCTTCAAAGCACTCTGGGAGGACAACAGTCTCAGGGACTCGCAGAACAATCTGATGGAAATCAGTGAGTCGGCCAAGCGCGGTGCCATCTTTTAGAGAGTTGCAGATGATGAATTCTTACGTGGAATATGCGGAAGCGCTGGTCTGGACGGAACAGCCGCCGATAAGATGATCGAGGAGTCAAAGACGGTTGGTAAGGCCGACCTTGTTCAGGCGACCGACGAGGCGTTGGAGGTCAGCCGAGTCGGAAGTTCGATGTATCGAGCACTTCTATTTTCAGAAGTATCACTCCTTCGGTTCGCCTACCATTGTCGTCCATGCGTGCGACAAGCCACACACATTCTTCGGCGGAGATCGTTGGGAGCATATCGCCCATCTGCTCAATAAGGAGTATCACGGCATCAATCCGGCGAGGAAGCTCGGGTCCTGTGGCAGCAGACTTTGATTGCGCACAAGCATATGATTTGTCGCAGCTCGTTTTTTCTTCATTTTCGCGTGATGATTTTTGTTTTGGGTCGAGTTATGTGAATCTGGACCATGTGATGCGGGAGCTGATAGTGCGCAGAGCAGCTGAGCAGCTACGACCACGTCCCCGGGACATGCGCGTTCGCCTGAGCTATGTTGGGAGTGGATTAGAACAGTAGCGGAACAAGCAACTCGCTTTGTGAGAGCGAAGGGGGCTGTCCATGGCATTCAAATCTTCGTCGGGTCTACATCGTCTGGAGCAACTTCGCGGTAGCGGAAGTGTCGTGAAACCTAAAAACTGTGGCGCATCTTGTCGTTGAAGATACATCCCGCACAGTGGAAAGGATCTTAAATGCGTTTCGTAAGATTCCATCTCCCCCTTCGCTTGATGTCGCTGAATTCAAGTCGGATAGATTGGACCATCTTGACTTAGGTGAGAAAAGGTCCCCAATTCTCCGCTGAATACACAGGATCACCTCACTAGTTTGATTCTTTTTATCGCTCTCCTCTATGAAATCTGCCGCGTTTTTTGCTATCATCATTGGTGCCTCGGCCACCTATTACAGCTGTCAAGAGATTTGCGAGTCGCATGAGGCATGCGCCGCCTCCAAGTACGGGTCCTACTGCAAGAGCAACGGCGTCTGCTTCGGTTTCTACCACAAGGATGATGGTTATTGCTTCCAACCTGCCGAGCAAGAGTCGTGTGATGACATCACTCTAATGCCTGTCTACTGCCCTGAGCATGAAGTGCCCGAGCCCACCTGTCAGGACGTTTGCAACGACCTCGACCAGTGCCGTATGTCCAAGTGGGGATCGTACTGCAAGACTTGGCAGGATCCCAAGGTGTGTTTCGGTATCATCAAGAAGGCTGATGGTTCCCTATGCTTCGCTCCCACTGATAAGCATTGTGAGGGCGAGCCCTACTACTGCTAGATTCTCACATACACCGTCTTTCCTCAATGTTCTAATCTCCGTAGCTGTGACTCAATTTTAGACTAGACCTCGTGATGCCGTCAATATCGTAGTTTTCTCATGAACATGTCCAGTCTCTAGTTATAAAAGTTATGGGCTGGGACAGGATACATAACGTCTCCTCTAACCACAGTGCTCTATTAGTCTGGTAGAGTGACTCCCCTCGTGACAACTTGAAGAAACAGGGCGGGAAGATTATATTATACAACTTATCATGATAACAGCGTTTATTCACCCAATCTCATTCTTGGCTTTTGCTGAAAGCGTCACTAAAATACGAGAAGAACCCGGCTCCGCCGCCATCTTCATCCCCGCCCGGCCCGAGCAATAAACCTCTGAATCGGTTGGGGTCCGCAGTCTCCAGCTCGTTTCTGAGTTTCTTCGACGTGTCCATCAGATCTTTTCGGGATTGGTACATATCTTTGATGAAACCTTGTACTCGCAAAGATCGTGCCTCCTCTGACTTTTTCTCACTCTCCGCTATCGCACCTTTCTTTGCCAAATCACGCGTTATTTGTTCGGTGAGGGGTGGAAGCCGCTTTGTCTTCTGCGGTTGCTTTTTCGACCTCAAACGTGAGAAGCGGAACTCCCTCTCCATTTCAGTTTTCCTGCTTTTCCAAGATAATAGATTGTCTTGATTTCTCCAGAAGTCCCGTAGCTTCATTTCTTGAGTGGCAGGCTTGTCATTGAGATTGTTCATGATGCTGAGGTACTCCTCCTTGTTGTCCCACCTGGGTGATCGCCGTCCATTGAGCGCGAAGGTCTCGCATCGCGCGTTGCTAGCAGCTTTGATATGTAAATAGCGCTTCCATTCGACCTCGGGAGTATCATGTTCCTCCGACGGGACGAAACCGATGAGCCCTGTGGCTCCCAGGTCGCCGTTCTTTTCCAATTCAAACTCGTCGAAAAACTGTCGAAAATCTGAGTGGCCAGCGCATACTTCCCACGGAACGTTCAGCTCTTCTTCGAGAGCTCTCCTGAACTTGAAGGGGCTCATCAGCCTGAAGTTCTTCTCATCATCGCAGAAATGGTAGTATGCTGCCGTTAGCGAGCCGAAGCGGTGCACGAGAGCTTGTCGTATCCCATCCACCGGTCCGAGTCGCTCGAGCTCCGCCAGCGGCAGTGCTTGTTCTACGTCCACCGCTCGTTGTGCGTTCGAGTTGTCCGTTGCAACTTTCCGAGGTGGTAGCTTCGAAATTTCTCTATCCGCGTCAGAGCTCGCGTCACTATCTGGTTTGCTCGGTAAGCAGGAAGGGCGTTCACGCTTGTCGTTGGATCGCAATCGATTGAGCTCTCCTTTTGCGTGTAAGATAGCCGAGTTCACGCCACAGTTCAGATGAGCTCCTGTTGTTAAGATTTGGGAGACCTCATCGATTGCGGTTTGGATCTTACTGACACACTTCGTTTCAATAGCCTTCTGCAGTCGCTTCTCCACACACTTCTGCAGCTCGCGGAGCAGACGAGAGTGCTCAGGCGACGACCATACGCTGCTTGGGAGTCCGTCTATCACTTCCAGTAGTTCAAATATGTCGGTATCTTCCCCCCGAATCCCGGCGAGATATTCTTTGAGCCTTCTAGTTTCCCTCTCCCGCTTGATCGACTTCAGCTCGGACCTCAGACGATCAGCCATGAGCTGGAAGCTCGCTTCACGACCCTGATCGCTGATGAAGGCTAACGCCTGGCGAAGGGATTCCTCATCACGTCGGAGCAGTGCTCTGTTAATAGTGATGGCAACCAGAGCGTCACATGCAGAGTCGTATGTGACTGCGGAGGCATGTTCGTCACTGCAGCTCTCTTGTGGCCGGAAGCTCTTCTGCCTCACAGTCGTCGTTGGCCGCGGCAGCGAGAACATACTGTTCGGACGGTCATCGCGGAAATCCGTACCGGGCCTCGATCTGAGCCTACCGCTACGACTCCGTGTACTATCTTCGATGCTCCTAGTGTACATGCCCGAGGTCGCAGTGGATGAAGGAGCTATTGTGGAGGCAGTTCGGGTTCTCATCGATGACTTCGAGTTTTGCAGGGATTCGACGGACCTTCCACCAAGCGATATGCTCTTCTGTTCGAGAAAGCGACTGAGAGCATCATGGGCTCGTCGCTCATCGAAGCTGTCTTCTCCTTTTACAGCAGCGATGAGCTCCCATCCAGAATACACCAGCTCCCTGAGCTAGCTCGTGCCCCAGTCCCAACGGTCTGCCACCGCAATACTGCATCTCAGTGCCCACCACCTGCCACAGTGTACCCAGCAGTGTCACACCAGTAGAGTCCTCGTCATCCGCTTCCAGTAAATGGCTCGCGCAACGTCCAAGCTCCAATCTTTGATTCTTCCGGTTCTCCAGGAACCGATGTATGAGATTCTCGGTTCGTTTATATGTCGCACTCTTAGGAGGGACCTCATATTTGTCTTCGTCCCAGAAACCTCGAATCACTTTACAGAGACTATTCTCCCCCGCCCGTCGCCCGTCAGCAGAGCTTCCATTCGCTCGCCACACTCAAGGCCCTTCGAAACCGCCTGAGCATGGCACCCGGCCCGGCCAAGGCTCATGCAAAACAGCAGCCAGGCTCGTAATTCTGTCTCACGGAACTGACGCTGGTTGTCCCCGTCGGACAACGGTGCGCTGTCTTTACATGTGTCTATGCACATCTTAGCGAACCGCTGAGCCTGACGCTGATACCCTGCTCTGTAGTATTCATCAGCAGTGGATAGAATATGGCGGCAAGCCTGCATAAGGACGTCTCGCACGACGCGGAAGGAAGGAGTAGCTTACCTCTGCCGTTCGGGTCGGGTCCTGACTACGGCCCATAGAACTCGATTTATTCAGAGACCTGCGACTATTCTCGAGTGTGGATGTCCTCGATCGCCTGAGAGGCAGCAGAGGAACGAATCTCGCATTAACACCGCCGTAGGAAGGATGATCGATGCGCGGTCAAGACTGGAATCAACTCCAAGGACTACGCCTCACCTGAGAGCAGACGTGCTAGAATGTCGTTGACTACGTCGATGAAAACGCTCGGACGCTCGGGAGTCTATGCTCGCCCTGAGCAGGTTGAGGGACATACCGAAAAGCAACTGTCAACAACGAATAGCTCTACTCTTGTAAGTCAAGTTGCATTGAAAACCCAGAGCTGACTACTGCGAAGCTGTCGAAATGGTACACGGCTTGATATCAGACAAAACTTTGAGCATCTCGGTAAAGCTTTCGGGCGTCTCCGGCGCTTACCCCACATGATGAGCATGTCCCTATGGTAAGCAGGGAGCTCGACTGGGAATGGGAGGTCTCTCGTAACGGGTTGAGAAGCACAACGATATTAGTGGATTTTTATGACCTTCCCGTAGCCTTCCTTCCCCCCACCCGAAAAACCTGTTGTAGCGTTTGAAAAGTATGATCGAGGGGTCGCAAACATGCAGTGATTACCGCGCTATGCCAGCGGCCAGTGCGCACTGTGTGAGATTGACAACACGAAACTCGTCATGATGGAGCCTAGAGATTCTGGTCATCGCAGGAGGCAGAATTGGGCCTCACCTCACGCTACACTGTGAGCATCTCAGTAGCCTTCTTCGATGGCTTTGCCGGGCGAGTGCTCATGCTGAATACGACTCCACAACCAGCAGCAACTGCCACTAAGGAAAGGTCTTTTATCTCGCTGGCAAGGTCGACTCCAGGGGCGAAGGATAGTCGATATCATGACCACTAGAACCTACGGTTGAGCCTCAACCACTCCCTGGCGAGAGGAGGAATCCCTTCACCTTGTTGAAGTTGATAACCATAGAAACATGTGCCGCTGTAAGGCGGGCGTTCATAACTATCATCGATAGTGACATCCCACAGCACAACAAGCAGGACAGCCCTGCTTTCTGAGTCCACACCAAAGCCTCGTGGTCGCCTCTGTAGAGATCAGAGAGAAGCTCTGTCGTAGAGTCTGGCGGAAGACATCCGCGCCCTCAGAAGGCTGCAGTGCGGCGGTCTCACGTGTTTCCTCTGTGATGGCGATGAGCACTATGAGCATTGGCAAGCTTAGGAGGTTTTGAACGATACAGATGCCCAACGTAGTTTGACGATGGTGCTCTCTCAATCTCGTAACGACTCGCTTGGATAGTAAACTGTCAGCAACGAACATAACCTGAAGAGGCTCTACATCTCATCTGCTAAGGCAATAAGCAGTATCCCGCCGTGGACTCTCTCCGGTCTGGGAGGGCCGCAGAGAAGCAGTCACTCACAGTGGACGTGGGGAGTAGAAGGTATCGGTGGATCGGCCATGACCATCGACTGGCATGGGCCTCCCTACAGAACTGGGCCACCGAGAGGACGACCAGGAGAGCAAGGCAGCCGATCCTGCTCGGACGACATCCTACAAGTCGTGAAGCCTCGCGAGAGAGAAGCTCTCGAGTGGTAGGCGACGAGGGCCTACTGCCTCATAGTAAATCTAGTATTGAAGAGCAGTAGGTCGCCCACAGCTACCAACGATGATGCTGCGAACCTGGTCATGATGTACCTGCTCAAAGACAGTCTTATATTAGCAAGCCGCTAAGCAGGTGTCAGCGTACGTCTCTATAGTAAAGCCCTGAATGAGCCTCATGCCCACTGAGAGGGAGAGACTCCAGGCGATGGTCGGACACAAGTATGCCGTGAACCTGACGAGTGAGCGGTTGAGTAGCGGTCCACGAAAGAGTCCTTGATCTGGATGGCTGTGGAGATACCGAATAGGATGGCACCGCCTCTTACTGGGAGCGTGAATACGCAGTCGGACGGTCGAAGGATCCGCTTCGGACCGGCAAGTATGCGAGCACCACAGCCAGGATAATTGTAGCGGTGTTCTGCACCAAGACCAGTAAAGTGGGGAGGTCCCGTTCGGACAGCAGGTGCCTCGAAGGGGATAGGAACTCTAGAGACTAGAGGGTGTTGTTGACTACTTGTTTAATAGTATCAAAGGGCATGCGGTGGTAAAGTAGCTCGTTAGCCATAAGCACTCCAGGGATGCTCCACCGATGGGCATGGGAGGCCAAGTATGAGACTGCAGAGCTGGGCTCTCGCTGAGATAGGAATCATTGGTCTTAAGGTGCCAGCTCCGAAGTGTCCGACGCGTGTGTGAGGTGCAGCATTGACCAACCCAAGATGTATCTTTGGTTCATGACGAGAAATCCGTCAATGCTACAACACTCACAACAACCAACAACACGCAACTTGATGTTGGCCCATAATGACGGGCCTCGCCGCTGGTGCGCGGCAGTGACCTGTCACGCTGTCTCCTGGACCCGAGCCTCTTTAGCAGGTAGAGATTCGGCCTCAACCCCCTCGCCTCGTTTCCGCTTGGTCGTTTCAGCGACGTTCACGGCGCTGGGGTTCGAACCTGCGACCTTCGTAACGGTCGGTTTTGAGCCGACCGAATGATGCCGAGTCGACGGAGGAGTGGGTTTTGGGCGGATGTAGGCAGGGAGGTCCGTCAGGTACCGATGCTGTATCGTGAGACTGAGAAGAAAGTGATTACCGCGGTCCCAGTCAAGAACTGGGGCGTGCTCAGCCCTACTTGAACTGCCCTCGAAAGGCGTCCCATTCATCCGACAGCGCTGCCTGAGTGATGTGCTCAGCGAAGCCATCACACGCTGACTTCATCTCCTTGCTCACTTGCGCTGCTGCCGATAGGTCATCTGAAGGCCACTCGAGGTCTGTCTCGGACTACAAGCGTGAGGCCAAACCTGTGGCGATGTTGTCGAACGTTATTCCCGAGTACGAAGGCCCCTAAGAACGAGGGGGCCTCCCCAGGGATGGCATCAGGCCCCAACGAACCCCTCTGGAACATAACAGGGTGAGGTTGAGGTAGTACCTACTAGGGACGATCGACCACAGGCGTCGACAGTCCAGTTGGAGTCGTTGAACTCGCCTTGTTGCCACAGCAAGTCTCGAGGTTCTTCACGAGGACCCTCACTCGGGACTCCACCAAGCCTTTAAACTTGAGGAAAGCCTTCTCGGTCTCAGCGCTTATCTCAAGCAGCAGGAATTGTCTATAGACCTGAGGAGGCGGTTGTTGAGAGCCTTCCTCCCTGTCCCTCCACCCAACCTTGGACAGAGGCGGCCTGTCTAATGGCAGCTCACCTGGAAGAATGGAAGGGGGCACAGAGGTCGGCCCAGGTAACTTCATTTCCTTTGGTAGCTCCACTGCTCTTATTCATGCTCATCAGCTCCATAATCTCACGGCCTACAAAGAATCTCTCCCAGGTACGCAGGAGACTCCCCTCCCCACCTCGTTTTATCTCCCGTACAATAACCCTCTTATTAGATTCCTGCACGTTGTAAGTGGTATTATGAGTCGGAAGATAGGCGTTATCACTGGCATCACGTGATGCCTGTCGGATGTATACCTGAGGACAGGAATCCACCAAGGATTGCTACTCGACGCCGATGCCGTACTTATTCGGATTCCATTCCTTGAATTTCCGGAGGCCCTGTTCGGCAGCTATCTCAGGTGGCACCTTGCTGGCTGCATCCTCTATGGGGCATAACGTCACTGCAACACCTACACCAGGAGAGAAGTTGACACACAGGCCCTCCCTCCGCCCTTGTACTGTTGCCGTAGTCCCTGGTAGCTGTCCACTGCCATCGCGCGTATACATAAAAGAATCTCTCCACTATCTGCTTTGCCGAGTAGTTGGGGTAAAGCTGGCATACACGTCCAACCTGACACTCGGACAGTAAGCGTGCCGGTCAAAAGTAGCGTCACAACTACCATAACCGCCCAAGATACTCCTCCCATGTAACCGATGGCATTAGAGTAGATGAGACGCTGTTGAGCCCAGTACTTGATGACTCGGGTTGCTAGCCGAAAAGTCTGCGTGTCCACTACGAGTGAGAGCATCTTATCTAAAGAGATTATCAAGCATCTATTCCGAGATACCACCTCCGCCTTGAGACCCCCTCACCAGCAACTCTGATGCCGTTCATCGACTTCATGCAACGTTTCTCAACCTCGTAGATGAGCTCCTCTTGGACCGAATCGACATCACCGGAGAGAACGTAAGTTGGCACACAGGCCGCCAATATATCCATGCAAATCCCTCGGTACTTCACCTGATACCACACCAATGCCAAACAGCCTATGATACGAGGGTTATGACCTTTATGATGGGGACATGTGCAGCAGGTACCGGGATTGCATTCAGTCACATGCGGCGAGCGATTGAGCATAGTCTCCACGAAATCTACCACAGGAGCACGCGATGTACTTCCACTGAGTATGCAATCTTACCAGTGAAAAAATCATCCCGAGATATTAGGTTGGGCAAGAGAACAAGTGTATCAATATCAGACAACGGGGTGATGACTCCAAGACGGAAGCTGAGGGGAGCACCATCTCTATCATAATCAGAAGGGCGCCACGAGAATACCTCCCAAATGTGAGGACCCGTGCCTTGGACTGTATCTCCCCTCCCGAGACATCGTAAATCCACTTGTTTACCATTCGCTCGATTTCCACCAACACTTCGTATCTGCAGGTCGAGTTGCACTCCCAGGCCCAGCCCGTAGTCTACTACCGTTTGAGCATTCCATGGGAGCTCTCTGGCGGGGCTCTGCCCTCTATGAAATGCCGTAACTCCTCCGTAGCCTCATAGTCGGCTCGGGTAGGATAGTTCTCCGACACGGGCGGTGTAACACCTGGCCAAGGTGGCAAAGGTGTGGTATCCAGGGGAAGGGGACTGTGAGGATGAGGATGTCGAGGAGCTCACTCCTGCTATGACCCCTCGACCGGACATGACTCAAAGGTGATGAGCACGACTAGAGGGACCTTGGTCTCTACACCACCCATCAGGTCAGAACTCAACAGCATGAGATCGGGAAGGGACTGTATGATACCGGAGCCTCCATGGGAGGCCACAGGAATTTGCATCTGTACAACAATAAGCTGCTGATCGCACGCGGTAGACTCGAAAGTCAGCAGCAAAACTTCGGAAGAAACTTAGTTGTCAAACTCATTCAGGAAAACAACACGGTTCTCGTGAAGTGACATCTCGGCAGCACGAGCAACCTGACCATCACCAACATGACGGAACGAGCACGAGGGATGGCATGCTGACCTTGTCGAGCATGACAAACCTGTCGTTGTCAGCTGGATCCTCCTTCTTCTTCTCGATAACCATTTTAATGAATTCGGCATCACTCTCGAGATAGGCCTCAGGGTACCTGATTGTACCTTATAGTACAACGAGAACTCTGAAATTCCTACTACCTCTCAGGGAAGCTGTACTCAGCCCGGGCACTCTGGAACCCTGCGTCCGTCGCTAGAGTAACAGTCGACTCCCGCTGAGCGAATGATCACGATAAGGCACGAGCCATACTATGCAGTCATTACCTGGTTCTCAGCGGTGGCCATGCCCTTAGGACCGAAGACCTCCACGCGTTGATCGTACCCATAAGGGGCAATGCGGCTAGTGTTGACGGTGGCCAGGAGGCCGTTGGGGTACTTAAGTGTCACCTTACCGATTGAGTAGCTTACATAAAGCGAGTTACTCTAGTAGTGCTTTATTACCATAGCCGTATCAACATCATCCATCGCTTGAATCTTAGGGTTGTAAGCATGACCGATGGAATACACAGACTCCGGTACTTGGCCTGTTAGGTAGTGTATCATGTCGAAGTCATGAGTGAGCATATCATGGAATATACCTGAGGATCACAAGCGGAATTACTCAAGCTTGGAGGCACTCTGACGGAGTGGGCTACCTCCAGAGACCTTCAAGTACTCCATAGGAGGTTCCGGATTATCCCGAGATGTGCAGTTGATGATCCTAGGCTCTCCCACCATGCCCATCTCGATCTGGCGCTTGAGTACACGGAAATTAGGATCCGTTCTGCGCTGGTATCCAACACGGAAAGGGACGTCAACAGTATTGACATAGTCAATGAGCTGCTGAAGTTCCTTCTGGTTATCAGCTATCGGCTTTTCAGTGAGGCAAGCCTTTCCTGCCTTCAAAGCAGCCATGATGTGCTCATGATGCATGTAAGTTGTCGATCCAACAATAACCGCTTGCACCTACGAGAGAGTTCACTTGACCTGTCTATGACGAAGGCCGGCCATTATGACCTCAGGATCTTCCATGGCCTGCTTCATGTCAGTAAGGCCAATGCATCCTAGCTCCTTAGCTCGTTCCTTTGCTAGATCCTCCTTGACGTCCACAACATACAGGATTTTAACAACGCGAGGGCCCAGTCTGCCGAGAGCCTGCAGTTCGTAGTATGACCCATTGATGCAGCTATGAGGAGTACTACTTCAAGATGGAACTTGCCTGCTCTGCCGAGACCAACAAGACATACTCCAACAGGCTTAGGAGGTATGGGCATGTTGACCTCTGTAGGGATGGGGGAAGAAAGGTTGGACATTGGGAGGCAATTCAGAGAGCTATTTCGGCTATTCACACAGCTCCGGCACTATCGAGGTACCGTAGTTAATACTCAAGTACAGTGTTCGAAGTCCCCGATACGCCGATCTGCAACCGATCCGTTGGACTCAGCGCATGTGCACCAAGGGAAAAACCGTGAAGGTCCGGGCTTTGCCTGGAGCAAGTTCAAGCAAGCGTAGCAAGCATCGTTTGTGCGCGAGCTATTCGCGCGCCCCCGTAATCGACCAAAGTGGTAGCAACGATATGTTGCGTTCGTGGTTGTAAGGAGCGGAACCCGGCGTGAGAAGGTCTTCCGGGCCGGTTCCGAGGAAATTTTTCTTTTGGTTCGCCGCGTTGGATCCTCTCGCTCACTCGTCACCTAGCGCTTCTCGTACGTCTGCTCGTTGATTGTTCGTTGAATTGCTGCTCGTTGAATTGCTGCTCGTTGAATGTTCGCCGCGCCTATACGTCCAGTCGCCTTCGCCTAGACCTGTTGACATCGTTGCTCGCTGAGTCTTCGTGTTTCTTGTACGTCTCGTCTCTCGTGTTCAGGAATTATTCGATCAATTTATTCGCACTGTGGTGGCAAAGGTGTGGCTCGCTGGTTGTCACACCTTGACTCACTTGGTCAGACGTCCTGTGGGAGGGAACTGCCGCTCGCATCCGGTACAGGATTGATCTGTCATGACTCTCCAGCTTCGGGAGCGAGCTGTTTGTAGACCACAGACGGTGGTTACTGGTCCCCCTTGGGGAGGTTTCACTCTCTGAGACACGCCCTTGAGCGTCGACTCGGGAGTAAGCGGTCCTCTCGCTTGACCCCGGTGCCTGAATAGGCTTGGGATGGGCTTCGTTTAAGCTCTGAGCAGCCCGTGATACTGACCGAGGTTCAGTGTGGGCCACAGTGCAGCCGCTGCACTCGGTAGTTGACCGAGGAAACACGCCCGAGAGCGTTGATTCCTGAAGGTCCGTGCACGTTTCGGTGTCTCGTGGTGGGAGCGGGACCCTCCTCAGGAGATTTCACCACGTCGAACTCTGCGGCCGGAGCCCATGAGTCGGAGCCCCCCACAGTGCGCAGCTGTGCTACAGCGGAGCCCCAGATCAGCTATGGTGCTTCCTCGTGCTAGTTCGGAATTCAAGCGTGCTCGGAATTACTTTCGCTAGGAATTTCTTGTCTAAATGCCGCCCTCATTTCAGTTTTAATTGTCCTCCGCTCGTTCCCATGGCCAACGCCAACGCCAGAGGAACCGAAGCCTTCCTCGCGATCATGCCAGCCAGCTGCCCAGTGGTTCTGCGTGATGCTATCATAGAGAGGCTTCAGGCCATCGATATGGCTGTATCGGACATCCCTGTCCTCGTGTCCAAGCCAGAGGTGTTGAAGAGGACGGTGGTTGACGTCCTTTGCCCGCCGGCTGAGAACGAGACGGCTGACCAAACCCAGCAACGCCTAGTCCGCGGGCTGAGGGTTGAAGCCGCTCTCCAGTAAGCGGCCAAGGCTTCCTTGGGGAAGCAAGGCCCAACTGCGAACGGCCAGATCGAGTACATGGAGAGGGTCTCCAAGCGTTACGGTGGGGCTGCTTCTCCGGGGCTGGTAGCAGACCAGGCCACGGTGAAACTGATTGCCGAGTCCCCTTCCACCTACCGGGAGATAAAACTAGGTGCTGACTGTGCTTCGTTGGGCAAGAAACCAGTGTTGGATGTCAACGGTGCTATCCAATGGATTCCAGAAACTGCGGCTGCCGGTCGTCAGCCCAAGCGCCTCTGTGAACTATTGTACGGACTACTACCAGTATTACTTTGTGTTGACGTGAGCGTGGGCCTCGAGGCGGGTCCTTGGATCCTCCAATATGTGCAGCAGCTATGCAGGATCTGCATGGTGCATGGAGAAGCCGCGGTGGTGGGTTATGATGCTTCTTTTCGCCGCTCGTTGAGTGGTAGAGCTTTCGCTTTGGCGGAAAGGGAGAAGATCTCGCTGTCTCTGGCAACCATCCGTTTGCTTGGGAATGCGGTGGACCAGGAAGCTCTCAATGAGGCTACGAGAACGCTGACCCCAGCCGTTGGAGCGCAAAGTAGCCCTGGTAGTGCCACCACAAGTTCTACTTCGACATCTTCACCAAGTGCGGATGAGAAAGGGAAGCATGTCCCGCCAGGCGACTGCCCCCATACTCGTGGTCAGTGCCCGCTGCTCAAAATCCGTAAGTGCCCGTGGCCCCCGAGAAGCCATGAAAAAGATGGCGCGGATTCAAAGCGGCAGCCTCCCGGCAAGAAGCAGCGGCACTGAGCTGCGCTGGTTCTCTCGCATCTTTAATTGATTCCGACTCTACTTATGATCGTTTTTATGCACTCCCGGTTTGAGTTCAGCGAGTGGAGCTCAATGCCCCAGGTTCGTTAGTTGTGCTTGGGGTTCCGCATGGTTCCTGGGGAGCGCTCCGTGGAGGGCAGGCGCAAGAATCGTGCCCGTTATCGTGCTAAGCGCGCGAGGGCGGCGGAGACTGATCGGCCGATCCCGCCCTTGCCGGTCGCCTCTTTTGCCGGTTCGCCACAACACGACGATGTAGGTGGGAGCTCTACACTTCACTCCTGGGAGGCTAACACTCCCGACGTGTTCGCTTCTTTTCCTCCTGAGTCGATCCCACCAGTAGATGGTACTGGGTTCCCTGACCTCTCTCAGTGGGATGGAGATATCGCATTTCACCACGGTAAGAGAAGCTATCCTTGGCTCTTGCGAAGGCCGTCCGAGCCAAGGCGGAGGCCTGGGTTAGGCGTCCTGAGGTGCGGAATTTCCTGCTCCGTTATGAGCAAGCTTCGAGGTTGGAACAGACCGAGATGGCGAACAAGTGGGTCGCATTGGGGATCGAGTGTGAATCCGAGCAATTAGCTGCCACTCTCGCTCGCTTGCTGGAGTCCACGGGTTTGGGTAGCTCCGAAACGCTTCTACAGTCTGCTTCACCGATCTCGCCGATCCGTGGCAGATTGCTGGAGTCAAGGGTCACGTGGCCAGGAGAAGGCCCCGAGGATTGTGGTATTGCTGCGGTGGCGATGAGTGGCATGCCGCTGGGGCTCAGCGTCCCCTTCCCCGAGGATCTGCGGACATGGCCAGCCTTCCATGAACAATCTCTTCGCCCAGGGGAGCCTGAGGTCATACGGTGGAAAGGTCTGCCCGATAGTGATCTCCTCCCTCTCGTCCGCAAGCCGATGACAGCGTCATGGCTAACCTACTCAATGAGCAGATACAGCGTGAGCTTGAGACCGGGAAGATAATATCTGTAAATAGATCGGAGTTCGGAAGATTGGGGGACTGGGGATAAGTCAGGCCAATGTCGTCTGGAAAGACCCTGCTCACAGCAAGATTCGTATCATCAAGAACTACAGGACGTCGGGGGTCAACCATGCGTCACGCATGCTGACGGCTGCGTTGTACCCCGGCCTTCCCCAGATACGTCTGTTACTGCGCGAAGTGGGTCCGGGATCGGCTCTGGCCGAATTCGATGTGACTTCTGCGTTCAGAACTCTGCAGCCGCATCCGTTAGAGCATCGGTTTCTAGCCCTGCAAGGTTCCCCCCCTATTGCCGGGATTCGCAATGTTACTGCTGATGTGATTAGCAGATCTGCCCGTGCGTCGGTTCTTGCTAGTGCCCCGTCAGGCTGGACGTACCTGTCAGGAACCTGTTACATTGTCCTGACGGCGGCTCGTAGTATTATCATCATCTGCTATGCTGCTTCTGACGTAGTACTGCTTGGGTTGGCGGGGAGGAACTCGATTGAATGGGATTGTGGGTCTTGCACAGGCTCCTCTGTATTTGATGCCCAAGAAGTCTCAACTTCCTTCTCATTTGCTCGAGTTTATGCGGCAGAGACGGCGGCGACTCCGGAGGATCGAGCGAGAGCCAACTCCGTCTCCTGGAGTACTCTCTTAAACCCAGGACTATGGCCTCTTATCAGACACCTCTGCGTTTTTACGAGATGGGGTTTGGTACTATATCTCCTTCGAACCCGGTCACTCCCGAGCGATTAGTCTCTTTTATTCGTGGGCTGACAGGGGGCTCCCTGGGAGCCGGTAGATCACTTCTGGCACAGTACGGGAGTATACTTCGGCGGTGCGAACGATGGGTGTGGTTCGAACTGGCAAGAGCATCCCACCAGAAGGGGAGGCTCTGATTTCTCGAGCTCTGGCTAGTGCTGATCGTATCCTCTTGGATAAGGACAAGCCGAAGAAGCAGGCCGCGCCTTTATGTCAGGAATGCCTTCAATCTCTCGCGGACATGCAGCTCACTCCCGGTGGTTTGCGTGATCAGCTTCGTTCTGCCGTGTTGGTGGCGTCGATCTTTATGCTCCGCTTCGACCAGTTGCCCGGCCTCATTCGTGCGGACATTTCTTGGGAGTCGAGCTCTGAGGGGTTGCTGGTCTCTGTAATCTTCCACGATACCAAGACTGCTTCTCGCGAGGAGCGGCAGACCTTATGTTTTGTAGAAGGACGTGGTGCATAGCTCATTACTTGGTCAGTGCTTGTCGAACACGCGTCGAGGGTGGGGATGAGTGTATCTTTCCTTCGTTAAAGAGCGCCACTTTCGGGAAGGAGCTGCGAGCCTTCTTATCTGCCGAGTTTCCTTCGAAGGTTTTGTCTTGGGATATTCCTAACATTACCGGCCATAGCATGAGGCGTTCGGGTGCTTGCGCTCTGCTGGCTAACAATGTTCCGGCGGAGCAGGTTCGGGTTGCGGGCAACTGGAGGTCACGAACTTGGGAGGAGTATGGACTTCCTGAGATACAGCGGCAGTGCAGAGGACATGCTGCAGAAATTCTTGGCTCGCCTGCGTAATTTGCTGGTGCGATCATGGTGTTGTGCTTCCCGTTTCTGAGGACCACCGATGCTTCGTGTGCGGAGTGATGGGCTTTTGTGTCTTTGGATGTGACTCACATCGCATCATGTGATGCTTCTGTGCGGAGTATAGTGTTTGCAATACTTGGGTGTTGTGCTTGCTCTCTGACACATCCTTAGACCTCCGCTTGCTTGAACGGTGTCCTGAGCCCAGGAGCAGTGTAGCACTAGTAGTGTTGTTGTGGCCTCGGATTGCTGGCCTTGCGGTGGGTACCACCGGGTGGTTTAACGGTAGGGTTTGTCGGGTTGGCGATCCCGGGTAGTGCTCCAGGGGGACAGTCACGTGTGGATTGTTGGGTGAGTGCTGGGAGACATTGCCTGTGTGCTTGCGTGCCAGGCAATGTGACTGCGGTGTTGTATTGGCCGCTGGCCCGAAGTGTGTTGGACATCCTGGCGATGTCTGCTGGTCTTCGGGTCTCGGGCTAATTTACACCACAGTCTCACCCAACACTCCCAGTTGACTGATGCGATGCGGCGGAGCGCGTCTTGAGTGAAGGTCCGGGCTTTGCCTGGAGCAAGTTCAAGCAAGCGTAGCAAGCATCGTTTGTGCGCGAGCTATTCGCGCGCCCCCGTAATCGACCAAAGTGGTAGCAACGATATGTTGCGTTCGTGGTTATAAGGAGCGGAACCCGGCGTGAGAAGGTCTTCCGGGCCGGTTCCGAGGAAATTTTTCTTTACCCTTGGTTAGTTATCTGGGAGACATTGCCTGTGTGCTTGCGTGCCAGGCAATGTGACTGCGGTGTTGTATTGGCCGCTGGCCCGAAGTGTGTTGGACATCCTGGCGATGTCTGCTGGTCTTCGGGTCTCGGGCTAATTTACACCACAGTCTCACCCAACACTCCCAGTTGACTGATGCGATGCGGCGGAGCGCGTCTTGAATATTTCTAAAGAAAGTTGCCGATTTCTAAAGAAGTTTCGCGCTCGCCCGGGAGAGGATTGGGTTCTACGCTTTTGACTCTCGGATAACCTATGACCTATAACCCTAGGCCTTCGGGTTTGAGGTGATGGTCGCCCGAAGGGCGACCTGAGTCGGGTTTCGGGTTGACGGGGGTTACGGTCAGTACTCCACTAGGTCTTTTTTTCTTCAGTTTTTCTCCTTCTTTAGATTTTCGCCCTCTCGCTTAGATTTTCGCCCTCTCGCTTAGATTTTCACCGTCTACCTGTGCACCAAGGTGAAAAATGTCTTGAATACTGCAGTTACCAGGCATCGAACCGGGGACCTTTTGAGAGAGAGACAGGTAATTCCGCGCACAATTGTCAGATAACTAGCGATATAGAATCTTCCAATACATTCCCCGGTGATTCCCGGTACGAAGTAGAGATCGAACCTGCCATACCCATACGTCCCCCTTGCTGGTGACTCGGTATTGGTTGGGCCCTCCCTTTCTACACAAATTTTCACCATCTTATCATCTGGGTTTCCGCAATCGCAGTTGTTGGTCCTGGGACTACTTAATCCTCTTTTCACCTTCTTTCTCCCTCATGCCTAATAGGCTGCCCAGTGTGGCATGCCTCCCTCCTCGCCTTCCCTGGCTGCACGACGTAGTTGTGACGAAGTTCCTCTCAAGAGCCTCCGAGCTGATGATGAGAGATTCATTAACCTCTGTTGTTTCAAGGCTCTATGGTTGGGTCTAACCATATCGGGATCCGCTTGCGCGGGTCGTGTGATGGGCGATAAGCTTCGAGCTTGTAATGCCCAGGCAATAAAGTTTGAATTGAATTGAATTGAATTGAATTGAATTCCCCGGTGAGCTCCCCTCGATGTCTCATG